>KN726604.1:0-16674 GCA_000816745.1 Ancylostoma duodenale
TGGACTTTGAAAGACCGAATAAATTCGAAATTCGATTGTTCATAAAAAAAAACTTCCAAATATTCCGAAGTATAGGAGTAACGTGTGCCCATAGCTCAATTGTGGAGAGTGTTGGATATCACCCAACGTTCGCGAGTTCGAGACCTTCAGGGAGCAACTCTTCTGCTCTTGTTGCGAGTATTGCAACAGTGGCTGTTATTCCGATCTGGCCAAATAGAAGAAAAAAAAGCATTACCGGATGTCTCAACCGGTAAAGCGTCAGTCCAATCATCTAACACTTAACGGTTCTAGTCCAGTGGGGATCCAAAGTTAAGCGCAGTTCATGCGATGCACTGTTTGGGGTTCACTGCACGATCTCCCCATCCAATGAACTCAGTGGGATTCTTTAGGAATTTCCAAAATGTAAATTGTTACCATAGAGAGCAAAAAATTGAAGAGATCTTGCGTCCGATCCTAATTAGTGGGCGGGGTCAAAGTAATTCATAAACATTTTGGAATATTTGGTTACAACTGCAAAAGTGAAGGTTCATCAAGGTACGAGTAGATGCAGAATGTTGTTCTACATCAATGTACTCCGTTGTATTTAGAAAAATGTTCGCTGTGAAAGGAATTTACCGAAAATCCCGCAAATCCTGCGAATCGCGCGGAAATTTTCACATTCTACCGACGCGGCTGTGGTAACACAGAGTATTTCTCAGTCTTGGGACTTAGCAACTCTAATTCTTCATATATCTGATTTACGCTATTCTGTTTTGCATTAGCAGCTTTGGTTAAGTTATCTTGTTATCGATTCCTTTTTAATGATGATCAGTTAGGTTCTATCTGAGGACTAATGCCTCAAATTTCTGTAAGGACGTCTACTTTTAATCTCGACCAGGCCTAAAGTCACTATTTACAAGGTAACTGGGAAGGTAACTACAAGCCGGAACTAGCTGCTTGTAGTTACCCGGGGCATTAGGAACTCTGCCATTAGGAACTCCAGGGATTTGAAGTAATCCCTGGTGTTTAGGAATTGACTGCGCCGCACTTTTGAGTGCTTCGTAAAATTGTTCCGTCCCTCTGAGCATGCTTACGCAACTTTTGATGACGTAAATTTCTGTGTAGTATTTGTTCTTTTCTACTTAAATAACACCTCTGGTAATGATTTTTCACAAACTCTTTTTGGATTTGTCAAGTTTGTTTTCTGAGCTTCTTCGATATTCTTTTGTAGCTTTGTATTTCAAGTTCCTAAGAACTGGGTCGATTTTCTAAGTCAGCATAGAGACTTCGGTTACCGCACGGTCAGAGCCGTAGCCCAGGAACTGAGAATTAGCGAAAGAAAAAGGATAGAATCAGCTCCGAATTGGGTCGAACGCTGGAGTCGACCGAGAATGATGATCGAATATCTGCTTGCTGTGGTATAAACATATCCCGAATCGTAATCAGAGCAGCAGTCGTGGCGCAGGTCACGCATTAACAGCTCTGCTGCTGCCTGACCACTTCAACACCCCTCCTCAATCGCAGCGATTCCGCGTCTGCCGCGGATCCGCCTAGGAAAAAACTGAAACTGCATCGCACTCGCAAACCATGCGGCTGCTCTGACATCGCGGCACTGTCTCAAGGCGTCGATGAGCATCCGTCTCGGCTCTGGACTCTCCTGCTTGGACCCAGTGTATTGTTGCCGAGTAGTGACCCTGCAAGCCTTCCGAGGTTTCCGTGGTACACGTGGCGATCGGCGGCGACCGCGCGCTCCTCGCCTCTCGCACTCTCTCGCTCCTCCTCCCGTTGTGCGCTCGCTGACCCTTTTCCTTCGTCTCGCAGGCCATCGTCAGTGATTTACTCTAGTTGGTGGCCTGCATTTGACTCGGATTTCGATCATATCCCTACCCCAGAATCGCCGCATTACCGCTCGTCTACTTGCTGAAGTAACCCGCTTCGCTTCAGTTTAGTACTTGAAAGAGTGCCGATTTCCTTGTTGTGTCCTTTTAAGCACGAATATTATCAATTTATTTGCAAAGGATCGACAGGAAGCAAATGTGTCAATAACGGCGACTGACAGACAGATCGCGCCCTCTCTGCCGCCTCACACTTCTTCCCTCGAACACCGTTTAGCAGCCAGCCATCTGCAGCGTTTCGCTGCTTGCGGGAATTCCCATTATTCTATCCATTCCCGACCAGCATAAACGTTACACTCACGTGTCCTGCTTCCTTGTGAATATTAATGCCATAGAAGCATGGTATTTATTCCCAACTTTTCAAAGAACAATGCCTGTAAGGTTTAGAAAATCAAATATGCTACATTTACTTGCTCTTTTCTGGCGTTAACTGCCCTCCATTGTCCTTTACGGACATCCTTGTTTCGGTAGCCCCTTCCAGACGATCAATAGTCATAACATTTATGAACCACGCTTGTTTTGTTTATATCAAAAATGCGGAAGACGATCAGTGAGAGACGTACGCTGGTCTTGCATTGCAAACTGCTTCTCTGAATCCACAAGTAATTGACATCCTTCTGCTCATTCGTCACGAATTTCGCATCTGTTATTGTGAAATTTCACAATGTTGGAATTTTTCATTCAGAAAACTTGTCAAATTTTACCATGAAGTTCGTCGTTTTGGCGGCTGTTTCACTGGCTGTTGCGTTCGCCTCACATCACAGCACGGATCCTGACAAAGATGCTGCACATCATAAGGTACGTTGTCTAATTCCAGAAAGAACATCCAGGATATCATCTTGCTGTTTGGGAACTACTACTAGAAATCAGTTAATAGCACACTTTTTATGAAATACCTCGTCAGCATAGGAACAGTTGTCCACTAATGATGCGGGATACTTTACAACGCATTCGAGCGCCCTCAAAAAAGGTCGCCTTGCGCCTGCTGACCGTATAGCAAAGCGTTACAAGTGTGCTACCGACGAAACGTGTATTTCCTGGAAGAGTTATTCGGGATGACTCAGGAAAGCATCCGTTCTCGCACTCTTATTGTTGTGAAGCACGAAGAAATTGTTAAAGATGACTCAGAACGAGCATTCACTCGGAAATTCTGCGAATTACACTGGAAAGCACATCAGTACTGTGTAGTAATCGTTCATTGTTTGCTAGAGAGAGGCGTTATGTGATAACTGTTGGAAACATGTTAAAATTTCTAGAAGGACCACTTCGCAGCTGTTAAAATCGGGTCTGTTTTTTGACTCCATTCCTGGGATGATGTGGAATGAATACGCTGGGTGGTGCACTGAAGTGCAGACACTGTTGCAAAACCATGTTATTCTCGGGCAAAACAAACGATAACGCTTCAACAGATTCCCGAGAATTTCTTGCAATTCGGCTGCGTGGAATCCATTTTCATGAACGCACTCTCATTTTCATGAACGTGATGTAGCCAATCAGAGCTGATGTACCCTCTCATTGGTTCACTTGTTTGTGCAACCAATATTGAAGCGAGCACTTTTGTTTCCGTGACCACTCTGCAAAATTTGCACTCTTTCGCGTTCTGTCATGGAACAATCATGTGACTGATCCTACTTTGTGATCGTACTTTATGTCTGACCGGTCTTCTAAATGTGTTAGGGGATTCACTTGTATGCGGCTAAGGCTACTATTGACCAAAACTCAAACACTATCAGTATAATTGTTTCATAACAGGGAGCAGGCGATCGTGTGTCATAATAGATGACATCTTTTTCAATTGAAATTCCCACAGAAAAGTCCGATTCAATGCATGCATACTGATGGATCCACGATGGGGCTGTCTTCCTGTTAGTGCTCTCCACATTTGTAGAGTATACTAATCCTGCAGTAGTATCATAACCTGTGCAGAAATCCTTTTTGCCTTCTCACCACAAAATCCATCTGGTTAATCACCTATTCACATATTTTTTCATATTTTCGCTCATTTGCGCGCTTATAGATGTCCGGTAAGGAAAATTTTAAAAAATCAAAAAAAATGACTAAATCGGGTAAAAATAGCAGGCGATGGAAAGGAATTGATTTCATTGTGAACTCGGTACTTACGGCAGCCATCACTCTGGAAATGTTCAAATCGTCTCCATTTTTAGTCCAAAATCTGATCAGCGACTACCCCAGTGGAACTTTTTACTTAGAACTCAGATAGTCTCAGCAAAAGACTCTCGGGTTCCTGTGCCTTGTCTACATTAACGAAGTTCTTCAGGAAATCTCGAAATCTGGCGATATACCTAGATTCTGGATTTTCGGGAAAGGGAGAGGAGGTGCCTCAATCAGATTTTTCCGCCCTTGTTTATTTCCGCAGTTTTCCAAGGGTTTGTTAGATGGCGTCCGCTCTGCATGCGGACGAATCTGCTAAATTAATCAAGTGCATTGTTGCCATATTTCCGCCATTTATTCATGATGCATTGCAGGTCTCGTTCCAGCAAACGTCTACTTATTTAATAGACAATTAGATGTTATATAATAGCTCTCTCGTCATTGAATTTTGCACGCATAGCAAATTATAACGATCAGGAATAAAAGAATATTCGCCATATTCGCCTTCACTCCCAAGTTTTGTCCAAATCTTCTTCGCTTTGTTGAGAAAACAAGCAGAAAGAAGGGGGTTAGGAAAAGCGAAGGAACTCACCTTCCCTAAACATATGTATTCAGGGAGGCGAACATGATGCCAAGTACGACCACGATCAATTCCTTGGTAAGGACACGGCCGCTGAGTTCGACGAGCTCACTCCCGAGAAGTCCAAGGAAAGGCTTGCGTGAGTAGATTCTTTTTTTTTCTAAAGTGCCAATTTCAAAGAGGGAATCCTTCTATTTCAGCAAGCTTGTTCCGAAAATGGACTCGGACGGAGATGGTTTTGTAGAAGAAAAAGAACTCAGGGAGCACATCAACTTTATGCAGAAGAGGTGCGTCTTGAATCCCGAACCAAATTCCAAATCCCGAGCTTAGCGCGGAGAGAAAGTCCTTTTCTATGCAGATACGTCAACAACGACGTTGAGCGCACATGGAAAAACTACAAGGATGAGAAGATTGTTGATGGAAAGATCAAGTGGGAAGACTACAGGTATGCTATTCTCTTCCTCTACTGTTTTTTCCAATGTTTATTGTTTACTAGTTTTCGAAATACAGAGAAATGGTCTATGGATCGCCCACTGGTGAAGGCCAAGAACTTTCTCCTGAATACGCTAAGATGATTGCGCGTGACGAGAAGAGGTTCTGATTTGTTATCTTTTCTCGTTATCATTTTCTTGGCTTACAAATGCTTACAAATCCATGAGAAGCCATTTCTAAGGTGGGCAGTCGCTGACTACGACTCAAATGGAGCTCTGGATCGCACCGAGTATGGTTGCTTTATGCATCCAGAGGACTGCGAACACATGCGTGACATCGTGGTTGCGGTCAGTTTACCTTTATTTCTCTTTTTATGAGCTACATTTGTTTTTCTTAAATTCCGTTATCTTTCTTCCTCCTTGACTAACTCTTCATAAGTTATGTAATATTTATTCGTATGCTTGACCCAACACGTCTTAATGTCTTCTTTGGTTAGTATGAAATTTTGGAAAGTAATCCAATGAAATTTTCGAGAGTAACCGTCCATTGCTAAGCATCCTAGGCTTTTGCCATTGTTTGACACCTAAGCTACTGTTGTAAAATCCAGTATGATTTGGTACATCTCACTTCACTGCACTTTACAACAAAGAAGTTTCTAGAGCGATACATGACATAATGTACTTAGTACACCCCTCCTCGTAAAGTTTGAAAGGGAGATGATTCTACGTTTTTCACACTAATCCGGTTTCGAGGCTTGAATAAGATTGGAAGTGTGGTCTCCTCGGCGCCTCATCAGTAGTTCCCAAAGAGACTTCAGAAAGAAGATAAGTAGAGTATATGGGCTTTTTACAAACATAATAAGTGCTTAATTGAAGGCTGTTCCAGCTGTTAAAAAATTTCCTGTTAAAGTTCTATGCTTGGTATTATCGTTGCACGAATTCTGCAACATTTTTGGATCACATTAAAACACTTCTCGAACACATATAGTTATTCCCGTTATCGCGGAACCATCACGTATTTTTGTCTCCTCCAGTCCATGTTATTAATTTCTTAGTCGTCCCTTCTATACTACTTAGTGGAATAGTTACCGAATTCTTGGGCATCTCTTCGTTTAAGGAAACCGTGGAAGATATTGACAAGAACAAGGACGGCTATGTAGACCTCGAGGAATACATTGGGGATATGTACCGACCAGAGGACTATCCTGAGCTCAATGGAAAGGTGAGCGTCTCTCAACATAAGGTTGAATTCCAATTTGTCCACCATAATTAAATTTGGCCTACGAGGCTTCTGATGCCAAAGAATGGTCCACCTCTATCTAAATCTAGATCTAGAAAAGTCGTAGTAATTTAGATGAATCCAAGTTTCTGCGAGCGTACTGTCCTTGTGTGAATTTCAGAAGTAAAATTTGGCCATGTCGAACAATCCCTAATCCGCCTCTGACGATATTTTTGTTTGTAGTACCGCACCCACAGTTACACTTTCAGGAACCTGATTGGGTGCAATCAGAGCGTGAAATGTTCAAGGAGCACCGTGACAAGGACGGAGACGGTAAACTGAACCAGGTGAGACTGCGGTTTTGCTTCAAGTAAAGGTGTCCTGAGTCGTCATTGACGTTTCTTTCAGGACGAGATGAGGGACTGGATCATGCCGGTTGGGTTCGACCATGCTGAGGCAGAAGCCCGCCATCTGGTCGGCATTGCTGATGACAACAAGGTGAGCATGCCTCTCTATTGACGTGCATGGACTTGTCCTCGACGTTCTCGCCGATTTCAGGATGGCAAACTCTCTCTGGATGAAATCCTCGCTCACTACGACACGTTTGTCGGATCGCAGGCCACCGATTACGGAGAGCAATTGCAGAAACACGACCCGGCTGAGCTATGATTGCGCTCTCCTGAATAGTGAATATGTATTGCGCTTCAGCACACCCATTGCCCACCCGACATGGTTACTGCCGTGGCTTTTCGCATAAGTGTGTGGTACTGGTTAGAGTGCCTTGCTGTTTGAATAATTTCTGCACACAGGTCATATTTTATTCTCATTTCTCGCCCATCTACTCGAATGTTTGTTGGCCTCTCTCTCGACTTTCACTGGTGTTGTTTCTTTGTTTGTTTACTCATTTATTATCTTGGAAACTTAATAAACTGAACAAATGTCGTTTTTTATCTATAATTAAATAGATAATATGACTTATCCAACCAATTTTGAAAGAGAAATCTTCCAAGATGAATCGTGAAATAAAATGGTTAAAAACAAATGTTCAAAAACTACTACCAAAAGCAAACGATTGAGAACAACAGTACTATTCATTCCCAAGCCCAAGTACTTATTTGCTGATAATACTCATCGGTAGTAACTTTTCTCCAAAAGCGAATAGAAATAAGAAAAAAGTTGGTAATAGCTTCTATAACGCAATAATGTAATACTTGTCAAAGAATTTTCACAAAATTCAGCCTGAAACTTTAAAAGAAGTCATGTGCGTGCATACGTAGGGAGGATTTGGAAAGTTCTCCTATAACCTAATCCGGAGCCGTCCTAGATTACATTGGCGAGATCGCAGGGATGTTTGAATGATGAACCTTGAAGTTTACAGGAGAAGCCTTAAACGCTAGACCTCCAACAGAGTGAAATCACCTAATGGACCGGATTGCAATCCCGTGCCGAACCCGCTGACCATCGGTGCACGCTCATCGTTAGGTAAGTACGACAAGGTGCGGGAAGTCGAGGAGCTCGTAGGCTGGGTCCTTCTTGTGGTAAGCCAGTTGCTCCAACGTCAATTCGTGCGCAAAGGTTTTCGTGGCAGCAAACTTCTTCGTCACTCTATAACTGCATAATTTTTTTTTCGAAGAAAATCCTAAATCAGTTATTTGATTTATCGCACTACAAAGTACGAAGTTTACCTATCCATAATGAATGCCTTCCAACCAAGAACCTTCGGCGCCTCTTATAGTATTGACCTAATTAGAAACTCCTAGCTTAGCATACAAGGCTTGGATATGGGTTTGGTACTCATCTCTAACAAGCTAGTAGGAAGGATTCCGGCAGAAGTATCATCTTCTCTGAGGAGCATTGAGAGAGTCAAAATTTCTCCATGGAAATTTGGAAGGTTCCAATGGAAGAAGCCCTCTCCGCAGCGCAGCTTCCACCTTGACCTCATTTATAGGTTTCACTGAGAATTGTGCTTAGAAAAAAATGTGTCCTTTCTAGTAGAATACCAGTGCAGACTGTGTGTGCAGTGGATAGATCTACTCCTACTACCTACCAGTACAAGCAAACTAACAACTAGACGTCAATATTGTCTTCAAAAAAAGAGATGAAATTAGGACCAAATCAGAAAAAATCTTCTTCCTTGTTGTCAACCAGTTACGCCGCATTGCAACTATACATACCATTGCCAAAAAAACGACTGGGATCTAGACCGTCACAAGCTGATGTGAACCAAGCTGTCCAGGGGTGCTTGGACTATTGCGATGATCTAGTGATGATCTACTGAGAGCGCAAGATGCGCATCATGGCGTAGATGCCACCCATACCTGCGCTGTGTGTGGTCCTCAGCGCGTCTGCGATCGAGGCGACTCTAAAGGAGGAGGTCTCTCGCATCCGCGTACGCGGAAGAGGTGCGGATGCCCGGTGTGGATGCGGGGTGGGATTCGCGTCGAGACCTATCTGGGAGGAGATCTCATCCACGACCACCATCATCGCGGCGCGTCCCACTTAACCGGTGGCGGTAGCGAACATGTCGCCACTGCTATCGATCGTCATATCGATCGGACTCGCCCACGCATTCGACGTACCGTGCACACGTGAGTTCACAGTAATTCTGATGATCCTGAGTGTTTGTGTGTTTGTTGGCTTCGGCTTCGGGCACTGCCTCAGCGCGCCCACCCACTGCTGTGCTGGGTCGACGACCTGTTAAGTACATTTTGTCACAGTATGACATGTCGCTGTACTGGAATTTCAAAAACGTCAAGGGTTTGTGAATACTCTTGCATGTACTGAGGAACAAAAAACACATAAGTATATTTCCTCAAAATTCCCATGATTCTCATCCATATCTTTCGCATTCCGCTCCAAT
Source organism: Ancylostoma duodenale (assembly GCA_000816745.1). Lineage (NCBI taxonomy): Eukaryota > Metazoa > Nematoda > Chromadorea > Rhabditida > Ancylostomatidae > Ancylostoma > Ancylostoma duodenale. The sequence goes on from KN726604.1 coordinate 9,077, forward strand.
CTCATATCTTCCTCATTTCTATTTGATGCTATGTAAGCGCACAGCGATTCACTCATGCTTTATTCTTTTCTTATGTTCTTTGAACTCTTCACAAAATCTGATTTCACCCATTTATTACTGGGGAACCACAGTATTCACTAAAGTAATTTTGTTTTAAAGTTGCTGAGATCTTCCGCTTTCAAACTTATGAGAAACACGTTCCTTCAAACCGGCAAATTGTTGGAAAAACGCGACGAACGCCACGGTGATGAGTCATATAAACCCACAAGCAGAACTTCAAGATCACTACGCGCTTGTAGATGTCTTTGATTTCAGGGAGAATTGTGTGGTAGATATTATACAGAGCTTCAATGTTCATTTCTTGTCATGTTCTGAAATAGAGGAAGCTAGGGATTCCGGAATGGTTTTCCCTGGAAGAGTAGATCGTTTTTAAATAAAACAAAGGTAAAAACATACCGATATGAATTACAAGTAATTAGAACATTTATTTTATCAGTAAGTAGGAAATTCGCAACCGTTCCTCAGCAGCATTTATTCTGTTCTTTTTTCCAAGTGGATTAAGTTTTCCTTATATCTTCCATTTTGGAAATCCTCCATATGTGGTGGGTGTCGATGCAGAACCACTGGTTAGTTGACATTGATCATGGCCTTCATCGTCCTGGAACTAAGCGTTTTCTATAGCATTGAAAAGGTACTTCTTTTCTGGAATAAATCCAATGTACAAAATTTTTGAAATTGGTAGCTAGCACTTCTCCAAGGAATGGCTATTGTGTACGTCTAATGGCTACTAACGCATCTGTTTTGGAATAGTTGACTTGCTTGGAGTCAAACCCCAGCACCAGGTATTTCCCTTGGAGTAAAGTCAAAACGAAGCTCATTTTGAAAAACGAACAGTTTACGAAATCCCCTTTGTATATGCAAGTGGCAGAAACCATCTTGAAAGTCAAAGAACACTTTATGATTAGATAACACCTAAACGTAAGAATAGGAACGTACGCAACTACTCCACTTCAGCGAAAAAAAAATCGAGACACCAAATATGCACGACTAGTCACACGCTGCTGGTAATCTTAGCCAAATAACGAGCGTGACAGCAAAAAATCGCGCTCATTTTGCTCTGAAACTGCACTGGACCTTCTGAGACACACGGTACTTAAAGCGCAAGGTTCTCACATAGAAATACAGTAAAGAACAATGTGATAGTAATATTCATCATGGTGAATCGAGCTCATTGTTTAAACACTAGTAGGATAACTATAGCAGTTCGAGCTCACAAGACAAGGTTATTGCAAAATGTGAAAACGAACGGCACTATTCGGTTAGTTCTGCCCCAGTATGTATGTTGATAAAATTTTCCTACACAAGCTTAACTTGAGGTGTTGAACACGAATATCGTATCCATTTTATGCCGTAACCCGCTTTTCTTGGAGTTACTATGGGAATACGGTAAATACTGTATCTCACAAAATCTTCTACAATTCCTCATAGATGGGTTACTTGGGATGGCAACCACGAATATTGTGTCCATTTTGTATCTTAACCCTGTTCTTATACGAATACGGTCGGCGATCGGTAGGAAATTGGGAGAAAACACCGATTATGCGTGACCAGCATCTGAAAAACCTCTCTATGCAAAATTTGATAGGATTCTACCAGCTATCTTATCGACAATGTGCCTATCATAACCCTACACAAATGTGGTTAAGATACAAAACGGATGCCATATTTGTGTTCAGCCCCTCAAATAACCCTCTAGGCGAAACTCGGTCGGAAAGGTTGGAATTTTGAGGAAGAATAGTGCCGAATGAATTGATTCATATTACAAACTTCGCACTTTTAACATAGTTGCACTCATGGCGTCGTTCGATTGTGGTAGATATTCCACATGGTTTCATTATCCGAAGGATTTCGAAGGACTCTTGCGCTGGCCAAACTTCACGAATTATCTTGAAATTGACGGAGAAGCAAGAACTGAGGAGGTACTAGAAGGGTTAGAAAAGAACAGCTCGGACTTATGTGCCACACGAAGGATATATGCGCAAGGGCCAGCCCTTTGCTCGAGAAAGAGTTTTGAACGTAGGTTCGCGCTTTATAAATTGATCCCAATTTTTTTTGTGAAGATGCAGCTCAATGTACAGGAAAGTGCTTGAAAAATGCCCCGAACCTGTGGTCTTGCACACATATTTTTTGCGTGGTGCTGCTTGGACTTATTATTCAAACACTTGTAGATCCCGGTTAGATCCTTCTTCTACGCCAATTTCACGGCAATCCATAATCTTCGCAGGGATTTTTCCTCGAAGTTCTTTCCAGAGCAAAGGGGTAGTTTTATGCACGTGTCTTTCGTGAGGTACATAATTTTGGGCTGTTTTTTAGAACCCTCCTGATGCCCCCTAATTTCTTTTTGTTTCTATCAAGATTTCAAGTCAACCTATGAAGTTTATGTTGAGCAGAAGTTCTTCGAATCTTTGCGATAGTCAAACCCTACAGGACTAGGATTCTTGAACGCATTGTCGAGCGAAATCAGGCTAGCAAACCAACCCTCACGTTCTGCGCCTCCTAACATTACGTGATCTATAGGATGACCGACATGCTATCCATCGTTGGTTAACCTGGTGAACGTTTTATGAATAGAGCCCAGAATATCTGCTTCAATCAAACTTCTCCGACCTTGATGGCTTCTATTGCGCCGTTCAAAGTACGAGCATTCTTCCTGCAGACCTTCTGTCTTCGGTCGTCTCTATAAACGTAATCTGTTCTTTAGGCGTTGTTCATGCTTGCCGTGTGGAAAAGTTGACGCGTGCAATGCAGAGCATGTATGGAGAACAGAATTCCTGGCAACTAGGGGATGTTCCAGATCTTGCCGACGTTATTGCCGCGCGAACGAACTGCGATTCCATCTTTGCCGCGTCGAGACAGCGCGAAAACGTCGTGAAATTTTGGATAGCCGCGTTCACTTTCCCAACCAAGAATAACGCCTTAGAAACAACAAAAACTGAATTTTCTCAGGGGCCCAGATCTCGCTACGAAGCGCTGTTTGCTTTTCCAGCTTAGCCCAGGGAAGATCTGTGATGGGGCCTGCTCGGGGTGCAAAGCAGCAACCTCTCTATGACTCATTTCATGGTGAATGTGTGTGATTGCAGAAAAACTAATCGGGAACAAATGCCTGTTTGACGAGGAATGTTACGGTATGAACACAGTGTGCCGAAACGGCCGCTGCACTTGTCCCACTAATTTCGAGGAATTCGATATCGACGAGAGAACAACTATATGCCGACTTGGTGAGCGTAGTATTCAAAAGTTCAAGTGGCCGTGACGTCCAACATTTTTCGAAACTTCGAAGTTTTTATTAGTAGAAGTTTTTACAAGTAACGCAGTTTTGTTGACTGTACGTGCTGCCAACACTTGTAGGGGAACCAATTTCCACTCTTCCAGCTCCGTCCAAAATTGGGGACACGTGCCAACGCGACTGTAAGCCTCCTCTGCTATGTCGCGACGGTCGATGCGAATGTTGGGGAGGAAGCATAGTCGACGGGGAATGCGTAGTGCGTGAGTTGCGCTGGATCCGACCCAAAAATTGCTAACCTACTCCAGAATTTCTGGAGAGAAACTCCTGAAGAGATAAAATTTTCCGTACAAAAACTAATTTTTCTTCCTTCATAGAATATCCGTCCATTTTAGCATGCCCTACTGGACAGCAGTTGTACGGCGTTGAGTGCACCAGGGTGGCTCATTATGGTCAGATGTGCGAAAAGGACAGCCAGTGTGTGGATCCGTTTAATGCCTGCGTGAGTGGCACTTGTCAATGTGCTCCTGGAACTACAAGAGATGTCATGAGAGGATTTTGTTATGCCGGTAAGTCTAGGCTTCATATTATCTACCTTTGAAAGGGCATAGTATTCTGGAAAGCAACCACTTCTTCTTCCTCCACCGAAGCGATTGAAGGAACTTTTCTGTGCCCTGCTTTGTTTCAATTCTTTATTAACCACTGGAGTACCTGTTGCCAGGACGAGAAGCGCGCACCATTAAAGTTGAGGTCCACTCTAAATCTTGCCCATCCAGGTTTCTCGTTCTCTGGAAACCGAACCATCTGTTTTTCATCTTTGAGCGCTCGCTATAAGCTCTATTGCCAGATATGGGATAAAAGATTTGAGGACTACGGTAGCTGTGGGAAAACATGCTCCAGTTGACAAAGGCTGCGCGCATGCGGGTGGTAAGTGTCCGAAGACCGGTAAGTGTCCGTACACGAACGAACAAAGATGGGCGACTCGCACGAATACATACAATTAAGAAACACTTCCTGAAATCATCGCCAACCCCACCAAGCGTACAACCTTCGGTCCTCTCAATACGAATTTTGTCTTACGACGCTGCAAAAGACAACATGTGATGCGGGCGGTATGGCACCATTTGAGAGTACGGATTGCGCAGACACGCAAATGCTGTATCATAATTGGTCATAATTGGTCAATGTAAACCGCGGGCTGTGGGACTTTCTCGGGAATTTTGTTAAAGTTTTCATCCGGGCCATCGCCGTGGTAGACGATATCAGTGCCAATCCGGAAGACAAAACTTTGCCCCGCATATCCACGGCATTGCTTCATCACAGTACCTTCAGTTAAAGTAACTAAATTAGTAAGTGTTATTTCAGTATGTCCTGACGGGATGCATCCGCGTCAGACATGTCGTCGATTATTTGTGAATGACGTCGACATGCTGGAGAATGCTGCCAACACAGACAGTTGCCCGCTAGGATATCGGTGTGTGACATATGGCAGCCCGTACGTCGGTCACTGCTGTCGCCTACGCTGTCCCTATGGGGAACCGGACCTCAGGTGCGTTATACCTCATTTAATATACATAGATTCTGCACGTGTAAACTTCTATCAGTTTGCTTGCAGTCAATCCTGTGACGCCGGCTCGTCTCCAGAATCGAAATGCCGACCTCTGACACATTTCTGCTACTCTATCAGCGAGCCAGGGCGGGTGATTATTTCTAATGAAAAAGCTTATGATCTCAGGGAACTAAAATTTTTGACTTATTCATGCTTGCGGACGAATTTAAAATACATGGTTCAGATGGAAGTCCTCGCTCTGTTGCCCCCGTCCTTGCCGGGACCCCACGCCACTGTATATCAACGGGCAGTGCCTATCGATAGCACATAGGGACGATCCTTGTCAGATTGACCAGCAGGTATACGAAAATTTGAACAGTTTCTGGGGGAACTGCCACGAATGTAAATTTATAGTGTGAGGGCGGAATTTCAATGTCGTGCACGCTCGGCACGTGCCAGTGCAAGCTCGGATTTCATCCGGTAAGCGGAAGCTTTAGTTTTCTTCAGCTAGAGTTTTATTTTTCATGTCGTATTAGCACTTTCCAGTACAACGATGATCGGTTCCCTACCTGTGAGAAGAGCTGCAACCAGTTAGATGAAATTCCTTCCTCGGACCGCTGCCTTCAGAAGGCCCAACTGGGTCAACGATGTCTCTCAAAGAAACAATGTCCAAATTTCTCCGATTGTCGGTTTGGAACCTGCCAGTGCCTATGTGGATACAAGCAAGTTCGGGTAAGTGCATGTATTCATATGAGAAGCGGCAGTAATTTCTGGCAAAATGTCAAATAATCGTTTCTAGGACAACATTCTGGGCACAAGGTGTACGAATCCAGACGATCCGCTCAGCCTGAACACGATTCTCACAGGCGTCGAGCAACTATTTGGCAACAAACGGGCTACCCGAAACTAATTCCCGAAACAGAGAAGCCATGTCTCACTACCGTAATCTCATTCTCGAGTACTACTTTGGCTAGCGTCCAATCCTCGTTTCCTCAATGAAATGTCTCTTCAAACGATTGCTGCATTTCGACCGTCGGGTTGTCAGTGTTTATTTGGAAATGTCATATGCATACATAGTTGAAGTTATTGTGATAGCCTGTGCACATGTCTGATTGATGTCTTATGAACATGTATATAAAATTTTATTTTTGTCGCGTTAGTGCCTTTACGTGTGGAAATAAAACGCTTAATATCACTCGATCGGTTCAATGCCAAGGCGTCGCCATTTTATCCAGCTCAGTCTAGCGATAAGATCTAAAGTATAATGTTTAGAACCTGAATTGAAATAAACAGAATTTTAGGTTTTTTTTTTCGGAGTGAAAGCTCATCATTGGCCATGGTAACGATGGTCGAACAGTTCGAATTGATTTGGTATTTTGTATCCATCGAGGTTTGACATTTTCAAACGGTCAAAATTCTGAGTAAATCGATTCTCGAGCCTCTCCGTGTTTCGAATGACTCGGAATTTGCTTTATTTGAAACTCGACTGGGTATTAATTGGTACTTCTCTACTGCGATACATAAAATAAATACAGTCGAGACATACTGTGAAGTAGTGGATAGGAGAGTGACGTTGTACACTAGTATTGTCTAGTTAACTGAGCGAAGCTATGAAATTTGATTGATCAGAGAAATTTAGTTTCTGAGCGCATTCCAATAAAAAATCAAGTCAATAAGTGGAGATATTTCTGCTTAGGGTGATGGATTTTGTTATATTGAGCATTGCTATATTATTATATTATTAAAGGAAGGGCAAAACACCAAAGTTCACCATCAAACAGTTGCTATTGGCTACTACATATGTACGATACATATTACATTGCTGACCACTCCAGAAGCTTGTTGGAAGATAAGGAAAAAATCAAAAGAAGCTCAGTTGAGAACGAAATGTCGGTATCCGAACTACAGTATCCATTGTTTTGGTGAAGAGTTTCTGACCGTCGAATTACATATGTATGTTTTAATGTATTCCTCAATCAATGGTTAAACAGAGGCTTAGTTCACTCCGCAGAAACAATCTATGTACATGTTCAGGTAAGACGGCAAATAAAAATTACCACTCGTGCTCCATGACGGGGCATTCGGATGGCTGCTCCTGGACATGGCTACGCATCGACGGATGTAGCGATGAGGATCCATGGGAGATCTGAATTTTTATCTGTGAGTATTCGAACACAAATTTAGTTATTGCTATTATTTTGTCTAAGCACTATAAGTTTTGACATTGTAATACTTGTAAGTTCTGATAGTTGTTATTTGTAACAAGCTCTCAATGATGGGGAAAGAAGAAAGCTGCCATTGGGTGCCTAAGTTGCATGACGCGATGACGTCAACACATTGAAAATTCAACACTACTGCATCCTGGAATTATTCCACACGGCAGGCTATACCATAGTATTGCTGGAGACAGAAAAGGAAGAAGAGAACAATAATATAGGGAGGCTGGAGGAACATACCCAGTCTATTTCACTACTAAGGAGAATGAGCATAGTTTTCAAGTAAATAACTTGTTAATGGTCAAAATATAGAGCGAATACCATACCTCAGTACATCTTCCAGCATGTTTATGTAAGCTATAGCCAAGTTGAGAGTATCGATTTTTGATAACCGCTTTTCAAATGGGAAAGTTGGTATGTAGTTTCGCAGCTCCTGAAAATCACATCATTAGCCATAATCCACATACAATCAGCCATAACTTCCAGGAGTCTACACCAAAACAGCTCAGAAGCTTTAACTGGTTATCGTTGAAGAAAAATCGTACAATGA
>KN726604.1:17352-38473 GCA_000816745.1 Ancylostoma duodenale
TCAGAAGCTTTAACTGGTTATCGTTGAAGAAAAATCGTACAATGAAGGCCACGTTGATGCTACACATTCGCTTTCGTTCTCGAACGTTGGCGGCTCGGCGATCGCCCTCTTCTTCCACGAAGTCATAGAAGCCGTCAGTCGTCACAACATTCTGCTCGCAAAATGTGTGCCACTAGAAGTGTCGCGATTTGTCATTTAAGGTCACACTATCTTTAACTATGTCTGAACAACCAAACTTTGAGACTATTACTTTTTAAAAATGTAGATGGACGGGAGATGATGTAGAAAATACACCTACCGTAGGCTGCGGCTGCATGTCCATGAGTGGCAATGACAGCGGCGCTTATAGAAGAGAGTCGAGTGTTTGGCATGCGCTCATAGCCGAAAGCATCGAAGCGAATAATCACAAGAACCACAACTATCAGCCGCAGCGTCAGAATAGGAGTGGCCTGGGCTATTCCGATAGGTCTTTGCTGCTGTACAAAATATTTCAACGCCTAACATGGTAATAGAGAAAAGTCACATAGATAAATGGTTGGGTTTACTGCCTTTCATAAAATTAGTGTTGATACCAGTGGCTACATACATAAATAGGAAAATGACGGTTGCACAAAGGTTTTCTACACATTCTAGTCCTTGAAGGTCAGATCAGGATATTCCCTTTATCAAATGGTCTTCAGAGAAATTATCAAATGGACAGGCAATCAAGTATCCATGGCTTTTTGAACAGTTATAATAGGATTCTTTTGAGACACTTTGGATTTGTTAGTTTAATTATAAACTAACATCTGTTGTATGTACACAACCCCACATGAATTGCGACTTCTTAAGAATCTGAACCACATACATAGGAGGCCAAATAATGTCTTTATATAAGTTTTGATTGGGGTAGGCTAGGCTTCTAAGCTGTTCATGCGCTCGAACTTAGGCAAATGAGCGCTTGCTCAGTCATTTTGTTCGTTTAGTCGTGGCTCAGCGAATGGGACAGCTGATTGTCGCTATGTTGCGTAGGAAATTGGGCTAAGAGGTTACTGATTAGCGTCAGATGAGTTCAACAACTGTGTTAAAGCTTACGACCAGCCGCATATCGCCTGTAGCAAGACCTGCACTGTCCATCCTTGCGCTGCTAGACGTGCTAGATTTGAATTTCTGTATATGGAATTGCGTAGGTTCGAAGTTTCGTAACATGCTTAACAGATAATGGTTTTGATATACGATGCTGTTCCATAATGAGAAAGGAGAAATTTAAAATCATCCAGCGCTTATTTTCAACCTCAGTTTTTTTCAAGTTTTCTCTCCACCTTCCCAGTACTTACATGTCCGACTAACCACGGGCACTTATCAGCTTAGTTCTGAGCTTACCAAAAATGTCAAAATGGGAGAGGCGTAGAGCAGCGGCAGCGCAAGAACCTGCTGACGTCGTCTTCCGCCACGCTGAACTGTTATGGTAAGTTACTGCCACCGAGCCTCTCCATGGGTGGCACCAGTTAGATCGGGTACCTCTTGACCATTTGCCCCAGTAGCAGATCAATCCAGACAAAAAGTTGCGCATGTACTCCCTACATTTTACTTCATAAAAACTTTAATTTCTCGGGTAAGGTTATAAGCCATTTTATCTCGAAATTCTTGATTGATCCATGCAATGTATCGATTTTCGTCCACCTTTGCTAGCATCTTCGCTCCAGTATCGAAGAAGCGTTTTCACAGGACTTTCCAACATATACATATGAGTACTGATACTATAGGTGAATCCCACTTAGGTATCGATTCTTCGATTCTATCGATTTTTTGCTCAGTTATCATTGAAAACGTGCTCACTGGGTTTCTTATGAGTGAAGTGCATGAAAATGACTAATATTTTACATGTGTCTTTCCATTAAAACAACATCGGAACTTAACATCCCGCAAATTAACCTGAGATAACGTTCTGTTTGCAGAATCAAACCAAATACTTAGCTTTATTACAAGTTATCAGATATTAGACTCTCAAGATCGAGGTAAAGTAATCAATATACACCGTAACACAATGAGATCCTCGTTTCTAGCCGAAACAGAAGTAAATGCATCATTTCTTCCTCATTCACTTTACAGGTACTCGTCCGTCATTGCAGCAGCATCCAGTGCCGTTGCAGACATTCGTTTTTGACCGTAACTCTGAACACGTGTATGTCAGAAGTGGCGGCACTATTCGGCTAGTTCTGCCCCCAAGATGTAGAGAGGAAAATTTTGACCCAGGCTCTGCTGAAAGATAGTGCCGAAGTGACTAATCTTCGCAGCGTTAACACAATAAGCGTACGGATTCACAAACTTCTAATTGAGCGTTCCCGCCTCTTTATCAGATTTACTGGTCCGCAAGGATTGTAAGGGCCTCACCTGCGTCATCTTTCGCATCAATCGACTCGGCCTGCGTAGCTTGTGAATGTCTATAAGTTGTACCGAGAATCGAGGACGCCATCCAGCGCCATCGGCGGGAGAGGTGATGTACAGCACTTGGCGCGAGAATAATTGTCGAAACTGAAAACAGCAGTATTAGCTGTTGATCAGACAAACTGACAAACCTCCGAGCTCTCAATAAAGAAGGTATAAATCCATTTATGTGGAGATTATTCGGAATTCCTGGGGCATTCTGGCTGTAGTAAAGACAAGTGAATTGAGGTTGCAGTAATAATACCAGTCTTGGCTAATATTCTTGTCCTTCAATTTAAAAGTAAGTTGAACAATGGTCAGTTTACTTTGACGCCTGCTTAGGAGGACACATCAGGAACATTTAGCTTGAATTTCGAAAGCTTATGTCGACAGCAGTTCAGCTCTTTTACAAAGTACTGTTCTCTATCTAGTTAGTAGTCAATAAATGAATACGAATATGAACCATCTGAAAATGCAAAACACTGCTATTTCGCTTTTGCACCATAAATGAAAATATGGTAAGAACCACGTTGCTTCTCTATCTCTTTCCATCGGACAACTCGTCCATGTGCTACCTACCAGCCACCTAAAGTGGCAAATTTGAAATATCTAAAATGTTAGTATGATTGGAGTAAGCTCGTCAAGTAAAGTCGAAAAGCTCCAAAACTATGTAGAAAATCGAAAATTTTTCTTGAACATTGTCTTTTCAATTGCAGGTACTTCTCCGAGTGGAAAGCTGTTGAAAGTGCACCTCTTAGTTAACACATCTTCTAAAAGTTGAGTTACAGACCTTCAACTATGTACAAATCGGTGTTAACTAAGAGGTTAACGTGAAACTTAATCAGCGGTACAAAAATGAAAAATAGTGAATTGGGACAGCGTAAGTAGTAAATAATTAACCTCGATGCACCCAGATGGATATTTGGTGATGGCAATGAAAATCTATTGTTAATCTTCGTCTTATATGTTTTTTTTTCAGAAGAACATGACATTGCATGAAACGTTGTGCTCTAGGCAACAAGTATACTTAGGACTGAATGAAAATCGAATAACTCAATTCATTTAATTATTCATTTGAGACTGGATCAGGAGTCAGAAGGACTCAAATTTTCAAAAAAGAAACAGATGTAGATGCCTCCTTATCATTCCTAAAGACATCCGAACTGTAGACTTGATCGAAATCGAATTTTTAATTCTCGAATAAACTGACAAGTACCTAATGCATTATTCGGTCCTGAATATAGCATCAAGTAAGGTATCACTGAAAGAGAAGCTCGAAATCTATTATCAATAACTCCTACCAGTTCCAGGCAACAGGCACTGCCCACTGGTTATCAGTTATCATCAAAATCACTGTCAGAGCATATACTATATGTTCATTGTAGCAGCCAACAGGCAACTTCCTTCTTTAAACGGACAAACAAGAACTATAGAAGATTGAAAACGAGTAAAACAAATCATGTTTTGGGGAACAAACCTGTAATTTAAAAGACGAACTCATCCCAAAATAAATGGCGAAATTGAGCGGATACGTCAGTATTATAAGGAAGTTCCTGAATAAGTAAAGGAATAATATACGTTTTACGACGACCAAGTTGTTAGAGAATGATTTCGACAGCAAAAACTAGTAAAAAGGTAAGGTGGTAATAGGAAAAAGTATACCTTATAATAAGAAGATTGTTGACTGTCTTGTAGTCGCTCATATCAAGTAGTCGATAGAATACTACCAGCAGATGCATAATAAATATCAATGCCACAGGGATTTCGATCAGCAAAAAAATGGCTATGACAACCAACAACATTCGAGTCGTGGCGTGCATAAGACGATTCGATGACAGACATCCGGATGTTGATTGCTTGAAAAAGTAACAAGTTATCTAGGAGGTTATCAAACCGAAGTTCTACTCAATCGATCGCAATTCACAACCACCTTCACAGGAGGAATTTCCATGGGTGGTGTCTTAAATCAAAGTACTTTTCAGTCATACCTTTTCAAAGAACCCCTTCCTGACATTTGAGGCCTTTCCGAGGAAGAGAAACCTGTTTTATTCACTACTCTGTGAACAGACGTATTCATGAACGTGGAAACGAACCAAGTTCTATGGAATCCTGGGAGAATGGCGTGCACAACAACATTAATCTTGGAGTGTTCATTGGAATGTATGCCATATTTGGCGGATTTCCAGGAAATACACACCCAAGGACTCTATTGCTCCTTTGTTAAACACGGTTCGGACTAGCATTAGTTCGGATTCCCTCCTACTTTTGCCTAATTTCACAAACTTCCTGGATCTCCTTCTACGGCTCACAGTAAGAATGTTTAGTCATCGAAAATTTTTTTTGTTCGAATTCACATCAACCTGTTTAGTTCCCTAGCGGATTCTGCCGGGATTTCGCACGTGAGTTGGAGTTTTTAGAACCACCAGCAGATTTACCTTGAACATTGCGTAAATTCCGAGTAAGTTTGAAAACGGCGAATAATAGGCCGAAAACGGCGAATATTCGCTAGAGACCATACGCCCACACGAATATCATCGTTAGCTATTTCCCATTGATATTCACTTTTGAAATTTATTCTCAATGGTTCATTGGTGAAAATCCGGCTCTCTATGTCTTGTTTGTAGGGTAGACCTCCGTTTTCTCCACAACCACCCCTCTCCTCTCCGCTCTCGTCCGCTAGTGAGACATTTCCATTACTATGTGGTAACGGAACAATTACGTTGAAAGGAAAAGATAGCTTCGGATAATGATTCTTTATACTTACCGATAGTAGCTTAGGGTGAAATCCAATTTTCTCATCCCTATTTCTGCTGTAGGGTAGAAATGCCTTCCCACAAGGATGTTAATGGGTTAAATCTAGCGGCGTTAACGAAGCCAATTAACAAGTGAGGAATCTTCAGACACTATTAACAATTATTCCCTTATGTTCGTATTTCCCGCAGCAAGCTTTAGCACAGCGTCGTTGTTTATGTATTCATGGAACTTCAGAGACTCTATTTAGCTTGCAGGATCTCCCGGATGGTTTTAAATCTGCAAACCAAGAAAAAGTGCGTACCACTTTACGGCAAGGCATCTGATTGATGCTACGTTTACGATCTGCTTCGTTCACGGTTTTGAAGAGACATGTGGTGAAGATAATCAGAAGAGCGCATGGCAGTATATGTACGAATAAGGCACGAAGACATAGCAGCATCGCTTTCCACGAGTCAACACCTACTACCTGGAAATACAGAATGATGTATGGACGCATCTAAGGCAACGAAGTCCAGAAAACTACACTTGCTGAATTTTATTTTGAGATTTTTCAGAGTATCGCATATGCTTGTTACATAATACATTCGGTAACTGCAGTTGCACGAATAGTAATCAAACCATAACGTTGCATGTGGCTAACCACATTTAAGTGGAGTAATCTCAAGGCCATTACTATCCTCCCTGGTACTTTCCTTCACCGTTCTACTCTCAAGCGATCTCAAGCACAAGCATCAAACTTAGCGACACAAAATTTTGATTATGCCTTTTTTCTTTGTATTCAAAGCGAATTGAAGTGGAGATTCCTGCTCTATGACTAGGAACATCTACTGCCTGCAGGTTGGTAGAGTTTTATGACAAGATCCTAGCGCGCTCCCTGGAAATTACACCATTTTGCACCACTGTAGAGCTCGCCCTAACTTTGGTGAGCGGAACATCCGGAAGAGCGTTCTTTGCCTGGAATTCTAATGTCAGCGGAATCGAGGTTCTGCTGTAAAAAGATAGAAGACCAGCTACTGTTCTGGTGCAAACTCATCTGTGATATCTATCGTGATTTGTTTTCTCATACAACTTCTCAGCTGAAAATTCCAAAACCAGCCAGAGACTTATGTTACAACCTGATAAATGGGGTACAGAGCTCCTACAGGACTTTCAATTCACCTGCTAAAGTGCGCGCAGGTCCTACTCGAGTTACTCAAGACACATCTAAACAAAAAATAGCTTCACCTACCGAATCAATAATATCCACATTCTTATGGAAGCAACTTCTTGTTGTGTTCGATATTGGCAGACTCACACTGTACTCGGTGAGCATTACTGGCAATTCGCTGAAAACACTGCGTAAATTCACTTCTACCCCCCGGGTGCTCTCGTGAATAAATTGCGCACCTAACAAAGGCGCAAATGCATATGTAGATAATGATGTGTCTTGTCTTCTTTGGAGTGCAGAATCTGAAAAGGTACGTGTGCTTAGGAAATTGTGCATCTGTTCACGGCTCTTAAGCAGAAGACTAGAGTTGTTTTCATGTCTTGAAATAGCCGCCTGCACACAAGAAGTACAACTACTGTGAGAACAAGGACGACTCGACAAACCTGACAACTAGCGACGGTAAACACACGTAGATGTATCGTTGAATTGCTAAGTACACTGTCAGCCATATAGCAGCAGTATGGAATCTAAAAAAAGCTTAGCATTATGACTTTACCACATTTTATCTTTAACTAGTGGAAAACAAGGGTGAACTCACATAGTTGGAAAGTGAACAGCAAAGTATGGATGGGTCTTACACCAGAAATCTGGCAAACCATACTCCTGATCGTGATATAACCCGCCAAATGTGTAGTAGTACAAAAACCAGGGGCAAGAAGAGAGACCTAAAAATGATGAAGTACTACTGCTTCTATGGAAGAAAAAACTGCGAAAAGCTTCGAAACTAGTACTTAACTTACCAGTCATAAGCTCTGTTATTGCCATCGAAAGCAAAATATGATTGGTGGGTGTTCGCAGATTCTTGTTCGACAGCACCACAACTATGAAGGAATTCGTAACGAGCGTTACAAGGATAATTGCTGGAGCAGCGAGACCATAGAGCGGTCGAGCAAGCCATGGCGGCTGGCTCTGGAATTCAAACAAGAAATTGCAGAGGAAAAGAGGCAAAAGAGAAAATTTGCAGGAGCCCAGAAGAATTTCAGTTGAAAATATTCCAAATGTCAGTTGAGAAAATAAGGTATTATTTGAACTGTCGGTAATTTCCGCTACTTCATATTGTTTAAAAATTGTATTTGGAAATAAATGGATAAAATGCCTGGATTAAAATTGGAGGGTGACATTCGTCGAGAACCGCTGAGCAGACTTTCCCTCTTAGTTCGACGTCATTTACACTTATGATATTGTTCATGTTTCTTCGCAGGTAATTATTCACTCGAGAAAAAAACTACAGACTTTCTTCACTTTTTTTTTCTAGAATTCTCTTTAAGGTATGGTTCGAGAGATTAAGACTTTCTCATCGGCTTGTTAATAATCCCACGTTTTCTTCATTCTCTCGTTCAACAATAGGTGTAGACACGTGCTCAAATGTACTATGAAACTGCTATCCGTTTCAAAAGTACAAACCTCATTAAGCGTTCTGAAGGAGCATTCCATTGTTATCACCCTGTGAGAGCCATTTTTCCATAACTCAAATGAGACTACGGCAAAATTCACCTATGAAACATTCACAATGTTCTCGTAATGATTCCAATGTGAGGAGTAGAAGCATTTGATGACTTTCCCTAAGATTTCAATCAGAAGTAGTGATAGTTTCACAAACATAAAGCTTAAACGTGCCGAGAAAAAATATTCCAAGAACATTTTTGAGATGGTTATTGAATGTGCTCATCATGAAAATTACGCCCAACGTATCGTAACGTCATTTTTGTAAGCTTGCGGTAGACGTACGGTAGATACGGTATCCAACAGAATCATCTTACTCTTCACAGCGCAGCTATTCGTTGCGCTACTGTTTCTGATTCACGAAGACCCTTCTCAAACATGTGAAGACAAGGTTGCTACGATGCTTAGAAGTACGTACAACGATGCTTTTTACGGTGGAAAAACGACTTATCACGTTCATTTGTTCTGAATCTCCGTAGTTCTGGACTAAGCCACTGTAATACGAACCTAATGAGCACTCAATGAATTCCTTACTTCTAAGGAGTCTTCATACCTGCGATATGTTCACGATATGAACGAGACGAGACGAAGCACTTCGTGGTAAGTCCTCTCCTTCCCAAAAGTCTCCCCATCCAAGTAAATTGAACAAATCCAACATACGGATGTTCTGGAGATAATGATATGTAGCTTATGATGCATCGCGGATTTTTATGAAACAGCAATAAGACGATTTAATTAGGATTCAGCACGTGAAGTATCATATAACATGTTATACTGATGGCATCACCAGGGAAAAATAGCAAACTATCACAAGTGGTGCAGCACGAATATTCAGCAGCATATTGCGAAGGAGTTAACGAAACGTTGAAAGTGGAGGCGAAGGAGGCAATAACAGCAAATTTGAATTAGTGAAGCTCCATAGATCGACAAAAAAGTAGAGTTCTAATTATTTGTAGTACATAATTCCAGAAAAAAATTAGAAATAGTATGCTGATATGATGACACAGATGTAAGAGGCGGAGATGATGATAGCCTCCAGCACTACGAGAGGCGGAGATAAACAGAAGAAAATCAAGGAGCATTTGAAGTGGGTAGTGCGAAAGTGGAGAGCGTTCAGGTGCAACTTGGGCAAGTGTAAAAATTACATTAGAAGCCGTGGCTTCTCAAAATTGTTTGCGAGGCTTCCAGGCGGAAAGAATCTTCTGGAGGCGCTGGCAATTCTGTTCATGATTCTTGCGTAGGACTGCTCGTTTTGAGATTTTCCTTAGTGGAGAATTCGGGATACCCATTGAGACAACTGCTACACAGCCTTGTAGCAGGTGTCTCAATCAGCATCCCAAATTCTCCACAAAAGAAATGATTCCAGTGCTGATTTTACTGCATTCTTGTGATATATACACCAATGTGACCAGCGTCTCTGACAGATTCTTCTCGTATGAAAATCCCGAGAAGGATTACGGGTGAGATACTGTCCTCAAATACTGACAAAAAGTTAAACTATGACTATCTTTAAATGTTTGGTAGCGCATCTGGCGTAGTGGTAAAATGTCTGCTGTTCGTTTGCACGTTCGATGGTTCGATCCCGCACCAGGCCAACTAAAATTCCTTCCCTCCGAAGTCGGTAAATTGGCAGCAGAGGAGCCTGGGATGATGAAGCACTGACTGAGTATTTCGGATCGCCCCCCCCCCCCCCGCATGTCATTGTATAGGGCAGATACACATTCAGTGCCTCTATAGGACAATTTATACTAGGTGCGTGCATTTGACGCGCGTGCGTCTATACGATGAAGGATAGGGCGGGTCGCATCGCTGACGCTGTTCAGACGCATGCGTTTGCGGGCTAATGGTGGCCGCACTTTCTTTTCACTTGCACATATCGCGTTGACCAGCCTTCATGGAGAATCCTTCGCGAATGGATGGGAGCGTCTGACGCACGCACCCCTTGTATAAATATCTGGTTACTTAGCGTACTCTTGTTAAGCCAGCACGAGGTTGGTACAATCTACAATGAGTACGCTAAACAATTTATAGTATGCCGAGATTCAGTGAAAGTCGGACGTGGCAATTATTTACTAGTTGGCATAATTTGAACGGCAACAGAAAGAGCGTTTTAGAATGAAGAAGTAGCGAAATAGATTATACTGGAACATGATGAACAAAGCGCGGTCCTGACTTTTACAATTTTTTAAGTTATAGGTTTCTAAAAGAATACCTACAGGGAGCACTGTTGCTAGATAATCATCGAGCAAAGAACTCACATCTTTCTCTCCGAAAAAGACGGTAAAGAGGGTGAAGAGGCGGGCATGCTCTCGAACTCACAATGCACGATGCACTTTTTAGTGTCATCATGAATAAAGGAAGCATATTTTACTGTAACTTTGAAACATTCCAAACCTAATGTCTTACACAGCAATGTCTTAGTTTGTACATACATACTTCTATTGTAGTGTTGTATGAGGGAGTAAAAATACCATTTGACTTATTCAAATGACCTCAAGCGTGCAGTGAGGTGTTATTGTCCGCGTCTTCTCATTATCAACTTTTCGTAGCTACCAGCAAATGAACATCTGCACAAATGACTGCCGAATTCTGTGGTATTTATCATTCCAAAACTTATTTTTGGGTTGGAACATGAGTTCTTGAACAAGGACTTGACGATTTGTCCTGAAAATATCTTGTGCCTAAACTTTCGCATAGAAACAAAGTGGGTTTTTGGACGGATGTGTCTGAAAATACTTATAAGTAAATAAGTAGAGATTAAAAAAAGTGAGACTGAATACATAACGGAGTAGAATACATGGTCTGGTAACTGATGACCAAGGTAATGAGTCAGAGGGAGCTCCCAGTTGATGCTGATGCTGGGTAGAAGTGGGAAATTTTTTTTATATTCAGCTCAGCACTTATGTATACTTTCAGTGCGTTTTTTTTTTGGAGGAATGCCAAGCTTCTATCCGCTCACAGGTCAAGCTTCCACATTCACTTCTGAAACCCCGTATTGATAAAGTATATTATACCGTGAGGAAAACGGGGCGTTCCTACTGCACATCGATTGGCTGCTGACTGAGAGTGTCAATCGTTTTGGAAGACAATTTGAAAGAACCAATATTAAAACGGTGATAGGGTCCGCGCAGAAATAAACCTCTGTAAAATTTCAAACGCTTAGATTTTTGGCTAGTACCAAAAACTGCTCAGAATTGATCAGTTACACAGAAACGCACGAAATAAACATGTTGCATGCAGTGTTCCATGATCTTTACTGCCCACTCACTATGAGCGATTGTTTGTGGTCGCAAATAAACAACATTTTTCCAGCTTTTCACTACCATGTAAGTAGCAATTACCTTCACAATCAGAGTGAGACACGAGAACAAAGACACACGTCATGTTACTCGGTAACGTGGTTTTTATCCCGAAAATCCGCACTTTATGCTTCACGGCGCTGGCTATCTCGTAGTCCTAGAAGAGTTCCGCCTCAGAATCTTTTATGATCATCTCAGTTGAGCTGAGATGTTCTAATTATATGTTTCTGGCAAGGAACGCTCACCACCTTCTTCCTTCGAAAAAAGAAGGGACCTCGCAGAACTAATTAATTAGCGATGTTCTTTTTTTTCGAAAACAGAAAAAAAACGGAGGATTGGTGGCCTGTGTAATTAGAGGTATGAAAACTCACATTTTAAAGCTGTGAAAAGGCAGGACTGCGTAGGATATCTTAAAGAAACCCAGTTGAGGATGGCCTACATTAATTCTTAATCAAGTCGATAAACAACACACCTTAATGAAATTGGAGATTTATCCGTCCACGAAATGATTGGGGATTGATTTCGAAATGTTAGATGAGTTACCTATGTGAGAGGAACGCTTTTCCCCCTAAGGACCACAATGAAAGCTGGAGTACCTGCAAAGTCAGCGGCCATGAGAAAAGTTGAAGGCGGAGCTCTAATTCTGGAAAGCGAAAGTGTTTTCCTATTTGTGAGATCCACAGCTGTTTATTCCAATCTGAAGTCACGATGAAACAACGACAGATAACATACATACAGGAACTAATGTGAACGTTCTGGGTTTGCCGGAAGTAAAATTCACCTCTAGTAAGTTCTCTTTATTCAGACGTTCTAGAACAACGCGAGCGTTGTCCACTAATATGTATTTCGTTCAAGGTCCGTACATTCAAAAGGTAAATCTTCTCCTTTCAAAGCAAAAATCAAGCATAGGCGTATTCTCGCAGAAAACTGGCTCTTTGGTAATGTGATAAACTTCTATAAACGATTCAACGAATTTAGTTATTTCTTCTATTTATTGCGCTTAATTTTTATCTGTTACTTTACAGAATACTCCTAGTGCACTGAATGAGCAAAAGAATGAATAAATAACGAAAAAAAATGTAGAAGAAATTAAACAGTTGCATCTACTTCACCAAAACTACTACAAGATATTGTAAAGCCACGAGATTGAGGAGAAGTCAGTAAGATCTTTGATTAGGAATAAAAAACTGCAGGGAGTGAAACTTTGAAGCAGACAAAACAGTCAATGCACACAGTTATAAACCAAACTAAATAAGAAAAACGACGAGACCAAGCCAGCTTGAACCGTTTCGAAAGATACTGATGATGAAATTTTTAGAAATATCAGAAATTTGTGAGTTCATTCATGTCTTTAGAAATTGCTTAGTTAGCCTTCAAATATGTGTGAGATTTTGTTTAGATTTATTATTATAGATTTTATAATATATTTTGTAGAATATATTATATTTTATTATATTATATTCTATTTATTTATTTATACTTTATTTTTATATTATATTTTATAGAATATATTATATTATATATTTAAATTTTATAGAATATATTATTAGATTTATTTGAGAATTTATTGCTTTAACTTCAATTTCTTTGTGGAGTTTAATTTGGGAATGATTTTTAGCTATTTCATGTTATTTTATGAGCTATGAAGCATAACCTTACCAGGCATGCACTCATGCAAGAGTGATGGATGACATATATACATAGCTAATTGAAAGTTAATTGACTCACGTCTACCAGGTAAAGAAGATGTTAATCAATTTGAAATGAAATAGATATGGAGACTGCAAAAACACTTGAAATGACAATTTTTGCTGCCACAAAGCCCGACGATGGGAACCACAGAGTAGAAAACTCATTTCCGCTATGGTTCCCAAAACATCGAAAATCTAAAATCCAGAGGGTAAACAGCGGTAGTGTTCTGGTTACCGCAGTATCCATTTACTGAATGAGACTCTGTTCGACATCACCGACATCGAGCAGATGCAATAGCTCGACTTTTTCATCGTCTTCACGATTGGACGTGAATGTTTTGAATAGTTGATGATGGCTATGAGTGAAATTCAATTCCATCGGAGAAATATTATAAATATTAGAAAGTCGATTGCATGATTCGAGTTTGAGAAGAGGACCTACTATTCGCTACAAAACACGAAAAAACTATAGCAAAGTTACTTAACAGTGAGCGGGGGAAACGGGGAGGGGTTCATTAGAACGAGATGTCATGTGTGAGAAGATGTACTTAGTGCTCAGAATTTTCCAGCTTGTAGTACCTTCAAATAATCGGAACAAAAGCTGAGCACATGCCTCATACATGTTTTTTGGCCTCTTTTATTAATTTTCTGAAGGAATTCTCGGAAATACATATATGTCAGTAGTTTCGAATGTAGCCCTTGCTAACAATTTTCAAATTTGAGCTCCTCAGCAATTTACCAATTTCTCAAATTAAGCCTTGTGAAATATGTAGTTCTCGTGGACTCATTTCTCTTAACAAACTACGTATCCTAGAACATGCGAAATGATTGAGTTCAGTCTGGAGTCTATGGAAAGTCATCGGTGCACAACCATCGCTCAAATAGTGTCCTGTCGTTGTTACCAATTCATTATCTGGCCTATAGCGCAGGCCATTTGGCATATGGCCATCTAGAAGAAAAGTCATCTGTTGATTTTTTTATGTTTCCCAATCAACATGAAGCACGCGAAGCCATATGAAATTATATGTATGCGTTCACATGATTTCAAACTAGAATGTTTTCACTGTTACTAGATAAAGGAGATAGCTCTCCGAGTCAATTGACTCAACAACATCAAATCTGAAATTATTATCATTGAAAAGTTCCTTTTCCACAAGGAAGCCTCAAGGAGGCAGATCAAATTATAAATGAAGCGTGCAAGAGTGGCAGAAAAGGGAGCGTGTTGCACGGCGTCCCAGCACAGCTACACTGCTTTGTACTAGGATTTATCGAAAAGTGTGGTAAAAGTAAAATTTGAGTGAAACATGTGTGGTACAGCGCTGGGTTCTCCATCCCATCTAGGAAGTAAAGTTTCTGGAAAAGAAAACCCTATGCTTTTCTTATACTCATCATTTGCTCGGTCCGTGAACGAAATTGAGAATGGAAGGGAATGCAGCTGCTCGTTTTTGTCGGTTTCTGATCGGTATGAAAATTTTCATTGCAGGACGTTTGAAGCAATTAGACTTTGCATACCCTTTCACACAAGAAGTTAATGAGGACGATGGAGATTCCAAAAAACATCTACAGGGCTCTCGCCTCGAAGCACTCAATGCGGCACAAAGCACACACTATAACTACCCAGAAATGCCTATTCCTGAAGCCACATTTGCAGTGAATAATCTATGAATATGAATAGCCTGTCTGCGAACGTGCTTAGGCTAAGCAATTAGAACTTTTAAAAAGTGTGAAATGAGGAGAGAGACAGGTTTTTCTGTTGAAATCGGCGCCGAGCACTGCTAGTCACGGATAACCGTACTAGTGGGAAAGTTTGAAGGAGCGATGGACAGAGCAGAGCATCATGTAGTGGTACACTATACTTGCTTGTTCTTAGTTGCTTGAATACAGTAGATGCCAAGGAAAAGATAACAACCACTCGTGTTGCTGGCACTGAGGATTCTATGAATTCGCAAGGAAAAAGTTCCTATCAAAATGATGGAAACAAACGAGTGTACCAAATCTTACACTCGCTGTGGTTTCCATTTTTATCTTTTTGGATACTTTTCGAAAAAAAAAATCCTCCAAAAACAAGATTTTGCTATTGATCTCATACCGGCAAATTGTGAATGATAATTCCTTTCCTGTGCCTCAATTTCCAGAAAGATTGAAGTCTGAGTAGTCATTCCCATTTCGTCTGTCTCAATTATCAAGAAGAACGAAGTCAAACAAAGGAACGGGTGGGAGTTCGCGGTGAAAGACTAGTAAACTATTCTAGAGAAGTATGCAATACTTGGAAATCAGAATGGTTGCATCAATGAATTGCATAAAATACCTCTTCCACAAGAGATCTACTCAGTAATAGTGGAGAAAATCCACCTAAGTAAGTGTGAATTCTGGAAGAATCGAGAATTTTCCCAAGAGAATGTCTCTCTAGGTGTCCTTTAGATTTCCTTGGTGTGGAAAATTGGATATAATGCTGGATGCTGCACAGGAAAAGAGGCAGAGCAGCAGTGAAACCCACGTACGTACATTGTAGTGGCCAATGCAAGAGTACACATGAGGAAATTCCATGAAGCCTCACGCGACGAAAGCCGTCACCGCCCAAACAATACGTTGTACTTAGAATGCCTCTCCTCTCCTTCACTTATATATTTTTCATTAGGGATGCAATATTGAAAAAAGGTTCACACTCGATCTTACATCATCTTTGCGACTTCGAACTTACAGCGCAAAGAACTATCAAATCCTAGCGTAAAGCGAGAAAGATGGATTATACAAATGCGTAACTACATTTTCGGGTATATAGGGAAATTCTACGTAGGAAGAGCTCCTGCTTAACACTTGAAGGCATTCAGAAAACCTGACGACGTGATTTCGGACAAGAATACAAAGAAGTCGATGTAGCCAGCAGCCTCAAAATGTTCACTTCTGAATAGAAGACGTTTATACTCCAAAAAAGGCCTTTTCGAGTCAGTGAGCTAATCACCCCCATTCGTAGGCCACGAAGGAAACCAAACTTTCAGAAAACGATCGAGAAACGTCATTTTATTTGCTCCATCGAACTGAGAACCTAGGTTTTCATTTTTCACGATGTGTTAAAATTCAATTTCATTAGGGAGGTCCGGCTAGACAAAGATTTGGATGATGATCCATTTCGAGAAATTGCGCTATCAGCAACAGTTGCAATAGAAAATTAGTTATTTTTGTGCATGTGAGGGCATATCAAACGGCTTTGTCAACTTGCAAATCCAGAGATTCTATTTATTGTCGTTTTCGAAATATTTTCCTAGCGAGAAGTTACTCTAAAATTCCACAATAACGTGCTGAATGAGAAGTTCTTCCTGCAGCTACGCTATGACTGTAAATCTACCAAGATTTTCAGAGTAACTGGTTAGCGATGCAAGCTTTGGAGGCTTTGGCAATATTCGAATGAGAATGAACACAGATGTTACAGTAATCTTCCCGGAAGACATATTCATAGAAAACTCATTCTAATTTCCTAGGAAAACGCCCCTTTTGCAGATATGTATATACACGTAAGGCCATCAAATGTGACATAGGGACAGAAAAACCAATTGAAGGCTCATTTTATCTACATTTAAATTGGACTCCATTTAATGGGCTATGACTTTTAACTGCTGCAATTAATTCACCAACCAAATGGATCTCTAAGAAGAGAAACCTAGAAAGCACATAAAATTTCGTCCGTTCATGACGGAGTTCGTTCCGGTCTTCTCAAAGCAGCATCTGAAGAACTGTAGAAGCTGGAGCTCATCATAGGAAAAAAAAACGCTCGGTTCTGGGCCTAGAGGAGTGGTGGCTGAACAAGGACTTGACAGAATGTCACTGAAAGCAATGGATTTACTCCGCCTCCCTCTTTCTTTCTTTCTTTCTTTCTTAACACCGTATTCGCAACAATAACATATTTATTTGTTTATTGTTTACACACCAAACGTTTATTGTTTACACAACTCTTCGGATGTGCCAACATGTTGGAAACATGAGCAGAGGTCCGCCGTTACAATTTCCAGCAGAGGAACAATGAAGTCCACTCTAAACGGTTTCTACTGTTAACTCTTCTTAATCCACGAACATTTACTACCGTATGATCGCCCGGACGTGGAAGTGGCAATGGCAGCAATTCTCTCCAAGAAGCAAATTGTCCTTGCCAAAAGATGATCACTATTGTGAGAAAATGTTAACTTCATCCAAAAATAGATAATGGTAGCGCGGAACGAATTTCTCACTCATATGACTCACTATGGTGACTTCAGAGAGCGAGAAATATCTTTCATGGCGGATACGAACTAAATATCTTAGCCGTTATTCCCACTACCATCGAAGTTCATGTCGAGGGCAAGCTCTCAGCTCGCCAAACCTCACTTTGTCATGCACCATATGCTGCATTTAAAAGTCGGACAGTTTTCAACAAGATCCCTCGACAAGTTTATGTATATCCGAACACGGCAATGCTGATTGCAGTGTTTAGCGCTGCCTTCAGAATACAAAGAGGAAACAGCGTTCAGACCAGGGATGAGCGGAAGTACTGGGGAAGACCGGAAGGAGGAAGCCGGAAGTTGAAGGAATTCTGAAATCTGGCAAAATTTGGAAGTCAAAAGCAGCATCTATCTCTTGGCGCCGATCAACTACTGTCGGTCCTCAAGAAATCCAGAAATCAGAGGCTCGCCTGATGTCAGAATTCAGGAACTTCCCAACTTCCGAAACCGGAATTCCGCTTATCCCTAGTTCAGACCGATGTAATATGACAGCTTTTGAGAAACAACTACATATAAGTCACTTCGAGTTTAACAAGTGGGAAATCGCATTGAGTCTTTGTTACTGGTAGAAGAATTTTTATAAGATCGCATCAATTTGTATAATTCCCAGTTAAGGAGCGTTGTAAACAGCAAAGGCGAAGTAAGGGAAACCCACGATAGAACTGGCCAAATAAGAACCTGGGCCCACCCTCCTTCCCAGGTGCAATGCTCCACACCCATACGTAATTAATTTATTTCTGATACCTAATGGAACAGTTGCCAACGACATTCAAATTAATTGGTCGGATAAACAAAAAAAAACATGTAACAGGTTTGCCAACCTTTCCAGTCCTTCCTTTAGTTTTTAATTTCCTCGGTTTCCAAGTACATAATGGCTACAGGATTCCACAGTCCGCATAGAAGTCAGAGGTGGAAAATTTTGGGGAGGGTGTGGAGGAAGAGGGAAGGAGGTTATATTATGATTATGAAACGCACTATATAAAGAAGTGAGGGCATTCCAAATACCAGTAAAATAGTTATCGAACCTAATTCGGTTCTCTCAACATATCAGTTGAATATTTCCCATATCCTAGGATTTTAGGATTAGTTGACGTGATATCCTCTATTTAGGTTTCAGCGGTTTTAAATTCGTCGCAGCCAATAGTGACTATTCGAAACCCAATAAGAGCAGGTAAGTAAGGTAATAATTCGGGAGGTTTCATTGCAGTGAAATTCATGAAGAGAAGGGGCACCATGTGTAAGGGAGCACAATGTATTTTGTAGGGTACATGTGTTATTTAAGGGTTTACGTGAACAGCAAACACTCGGGAAGAGTGGAATTCACCAAAATGTACAATATTATGTTCTCAACAGGCGAAAAAAAAAACAAAAGAAAAAAAGAATAGGAGCGGAAGAGAAACACACACACAGCTGATGTAATCAAATCCAAGTGCGAATTTCATGCACCTTCGGGACTTCGTCAAGCTTGAACCAATGACGCCAGGGTTTGTAAAGGGGGGGGGGGGGGGTATGTAAACAGCTAACCAACACAGCTACCCTTGTTATCGGCAATCCATATACTGCGTTGGCAAAATCCTTGTAATCTCCTGATGGCATTATATTACCAGAGGATAAAGGTGAATTCAAGCGACTACAAAACTCTTCTGACATCTCTTCTGACATCTCCTTGTCCTGTTACAACATTCCCCGAAGGAAACTGTAACCAACAGATACCAGATAGACTTGAAATTGAAACAAACAAAGTCTCCTTTCCTGCAATTGCTATGTAGCAGAAGAATCAACAGCATTGCCGTGTTCATGCTCAAATGCAGTACTAATGAGGGCAGGTGGACCGAGCTGCTTTCATACACAAGGGGAGCTGGCGGATTTCTCACTCGAACTTCAGGATTTCGGTGCCAAATTTGGATCTGAATTTAGCTGAGAGTTATTTTTTGTCAGCATTTTTGTCAGTATAAATTTCGAAGAACGAATTTCGCCGCATCGGGCATGCAGGGATCTTACCGTTGACTGTGAATCTAAAGAGGAATTAGAGAGGAAATTCTTGCTAATTGGAATGATTACTCAACAAAGAAGAAGCTACGCAAAACGAAAAACTTGCAATTTGTCGCCAGAGCGAAGGTGTGATTTACCCGATAGTTGCAAGAGAAAGCTCTGCTTTAAGCACTTTTCGAAGTTCAAAAGAAAGTCCCGAGAAGACATTAATAAGTAAGTTCTCCCTCGAAGGAATTCCATTTCGACTACATGTTGAAAATTGTGCAGAAAAACGTGCAAAAATGAGTCAGTTGCTAGTGAAGAAACGCAAAAAGCTGGTAAAAGCCGTGGGAGTTCTCACAGCAGCGGCTTACAGCTCTGTTTTTTAAACAAAAACATTTATGAATCAGAAATGTTCTAGACTGGTATAAAAAGCCGATTATTATGAAAAAATGACGTGGCTTTCACTTCACCTGGAACTAGGCTTTGACACCCAAAACAAGTTTGAATATGGAAAAATTCCGGATGGATGACCTGGCTCCGCAGCTCGGAGACAAACAACCCGGAAGAGGCCGAAATATGAAAACAGGTGTGGAAAGAGTGTTGTGTAGTAGCAAGGATGGATTCCATTACTAATACGCCCCCAAGGCGTGGTGCCAGCCAGCAGCGGCGAGGAAATTGTGTCACTTTGTAAGATGCTTGTTATGCGCTGAGGTAATTATACGCTCATATTGTGGATTTGAGCAGTGACGAAGAGTAGCAGGGCGGTTAATAAGCACACTTCGAAACATTCCCTGTTCAACTCTATCCGAATGAATTTCTCGCCAAGTTGATGCCATAAGGCGTTTGCGAGCGAAAACGAGTGAAGATTGCTGTTTGGAGTGACGAAAAGTGGGTGGTCCCGGAGCGGGAATTCGTGCGGTGATCAAATTCTTTCTGGATGCGAGCAAACCATATTTAGCCATTGAGAATAATGGAGAAGGCAGGGGTGACACTTCAGGCTAGAGTCTCCATCGACAGAAAACAACTCAGCGATCGAACTCGCAGTAAGGCTGGAGACGCGGAATCTACTCTCAGCGCTAAGGTGCCGAGACGCTCGTGCAAGAGCAGTTCCGGGACGCGCAGTGAACTCAAAACCGCACCGGCTGCACTCAGACACTCACTCACACCCTCGCGTCATAGCCAGTGCATGTCGACGAAAATAGAACGATAACAAGGCCAAGCCGACGTGAGGATAACTCACTACCGGGTGAATGGCGACGACGGAACAGCACTGCCTCCCTCGGAGAAACGAACACTTTAACTGCACTTATGATCTCCGCTAACTCCGTTCTGAATGCTCGCGCGAAGCTCGTCCATTAGTAAATTCCAGAAGCACGAAACAGAATATCGTACATTATGTTCGCGCTAATGGGAAAATGCTGTACAACACGGATATGCTCGACCTCAAAGTGCATCGTAGTAATAGATAGCGGTTTCCCCTCCATTAGTCGTAGAGGTCTGTCCCTTCAAATGTGGATAGACGCTGGTTCAACACCATTTCGTCACAGAAATATGTTAATTTATGAATAAAAACAGATGGAAATTGAACTTTGACAGTCTATCTATGTGGCTACGTACATACTATTACTGCAATGTAAACAGAGTTATTAAAAAAGGCCGCCTGGGCAACGTTCAAGATTCTCTCAAAATAAAGAAAAGTTGAGGAAAAAGACCTGGTTACATTGCTTCGGATGCTTCAGCGTAATTCGCAAATATTGGTAATTTTTGCAGATAAACTGATGCATTTGATAAAAGGAGCTAAATTGTATTTACATTACTTTTCCAGGCATCCCAGTGGTCCCGCAACGTTTTCACGAAAGATTTAGTAATTAGACTTGGAAGTATTACGCAGTACACACTTTGCAAATACTGTTAATTTCTGAGCACGAGAACTGTTCATCAAAAGCAGCAATAGAAGCATGTTCTGTCAATCCAATTTGAGTTTGACTACTCATGGAAACGGCGGTATCTCAGCTATTCTTATACGATTATTCCGGGACTATTTTCTGAAGTGTTTTGTAGAGAAACTAGATTCTTAACTGCGAAACTAAAAAC
>KN726605.1:0-27228 GCA_000816745.1 Ancylostoma duodenale
CTAAAAAAAATTCCGCGGCCTGCGTGAAAGCCGGGGATGAAAAAGTTGCGGGGTGTCCTATAATTATGAAACGCACTGTATCTCAATTTCAACTTCGGCTACCTCTTATCATGCAAACCACTGAGTGCAGTTACCGCCTGAGTTTCTATTAATATTATATTATATCACTCTTTTCTTCCTGTCATTGCATTTCATTAACTCCTTAGCTCGTCAGTTAATCGCATGCCTTTCTCTCATTGCTGTTTTGTTGCTTCCACTTCCTTCATTCTGGATTCCAGGATTCATTTAGGCTCGAAATTCAAACCTCCACTCTGCATGTTCTACTTGCACCTATTTCTTCTGTTCCAACGGTTTGCTTTATCGCCTGATTTCTGGTTTTAGGTTTCATTAATTAAAAGTTTCTCCATTCATTCTTTCTTCCTTTCTCTCTCCCCCTCTCCCTCTGCATCCATTGACCTATGCATTTTTTGTTTATTTGCTCATTCATTTATCCACTTATTCATTCATCCCCTCACTTACTTTCTCATTAACTCTTTTTTCGTTCTTCCATCCCCCACCCTTCGATCCTCTCTTTCTCCTTCTTTTTTTTTTCTCAGTCTTATTCCGTCTTCCCACTTTTTCAAAGACTCACTATTTCTGCCTTTTTGCAGTGGAGCAGCACTTTTTTTGGGTTTCCAGATACTTCAAAGCCAGAAATACCCTCCTCCTCAGTGTTTTGCCTACGTCAGGCTGTTCGTGCACAAGCTTTACACTTTTCCGCCCACCAACAGCTACCTCGTTGGCGGCGAGATAAACCGAACAATCGAAGGATATCGATTCCTGAGAATATTGATTTACGATTTGGACTGGGTGAAGATGGAGTGAATGCAGTATGAAGAACTTACCGTTGCAGAGCACAGACAAATATTACGGTTCTTTTGAGGTGTAACGCTGTATCATTACTTGAAAATGAACAAGAAAAGGAAAGAAAAAACGATTTTTATTCATTTTGGGACGTCTGGTACAATTCCCTGCAAAAGTGTCAGTTATCGAGAATCTACCTCTATACTCGGCACTCATTTGGTGGCAGATGTCACTTGCATCAGTCGCTGCAAAGCTGTCGTGTTATGTCCTGGCGTGTTTTCCTCGAAAGCTGTCTTCGCCTACAAAGCTCCTACCATCTACATTCTCATTGAAACTTGTTACTTTCAAATACCTCAGTCTTTCGTAAACTACAGGATGTCTTGTGGTTTGTCATCGTCATTGAATTACTTCGTATTCCTACGTAGTTACTGCTGCATGCATATGTCTATCTGCTTCATTCGCTTTGCGTTAGAAAAACAGCGTTCAATTTACCAACTTCCGGTCTTCGATTTCAGTGGAGTACGTTCCAAAATTGGCTCTTTACATATAACAGGACTCTGTTCTATACCTTGTTCTCTCCATGAGTATTGAAAAGTTGTTGTTCATCTCAAGGGATCTTATGAAATGCATTTCCGCCTCCTTGTAAAGCTGTCATTAACACATTGCGGATCGAGCACATTTTTGCATGGTGAACGACGGTGGCCGGAAAACATTTTTTTCTGACAATTCACTATTTGCACCATTTGATCATAGGTGAACGTTTTATGAACATGGGGAGCCTATTTCGTATGGTGCGCCATGTGCATTACGTGACAACAGGGGACGAAAGGGCATGATGCACTGTGTGCATCACGTTCTCCACGATGTCTTAATTCTTATTCTCATCCAGCATCAGTTTTTCATTGCTCAATTATTGTTGCTATTGTTGTTTCCTTAATTGTTAGCTGCTTCCAGCTTTTTATCACAACTTCATTCGATAATAATTTCATTCCCAGTTAGCTTCTATGAGTTTTTCTCAAGATATTTTCCACCATACATAGAAGAATACCTTAGTATATCATCTCACTTCTGTTTTGTTTTCTCATTCATTTTCATTTCTTGTTTATTCAAGAATATGCAGCTTTGGGGTTTTAGAAAAGATCAATCAAAATCATTTAAATTTTGAGAATTTGCATCTCGAAAATCTGTTTGAAGTCACTCGTTCAGACACAGTAGCTAACAAAATTTTGCGGCGACGACGTGCCAGCTAACACACACCCGGACATGTGCAGAGGTGCGAGTGATAGCGCCCCTGCGGCAAGACTCGATAGTGTCAGGGGAGCGCGATAAGAAGCATGGAAGACGGCGCCTCGGTTTCGCGGATTTACTTTTTTTCGCGTTTTTTTTTTTTCGCAGTTGGATATGAGTTGTATGCCCCTCAAAACTCAAGAATACAGCAAACTTGGTTTGAGCGGTTGCTCACTTTAGCAACTGGCTTTATGTCCTTGGTGTTCCTGTTTTAACTTTAAGTAACAGTTGAGTACTTCGTTTATCCGGTATTTGAGCTGACCACCGTCTAGCGAGAAAGATGCTGAAACAGGTGGATGCGAGGAATTCGAATTAAAATCCGAAGTAATCGGAGGTGACTGCATCGCAGTGCAAAAACAATCGTTAAATTGGAATTACCAGTACCACTGCGATTAGCGCTGCTCTCCCACATCATGTCTCAAGAAAGCAAACACTCATAGAAGGAGTGTGCGACGGAGGCGCTAAGCATCCCCCTACTTGCGAATGCATATTTGCGCACACTTTCCATGATCCTGTCACACATTACTCCCCGGGGACACGAAGAACTCACACAGGCCCCAGCTGACCCCGCCCCAGCTCAATCCACGAAGTGCCTTTAGGTGGCGGCGTCGATTAGCCGATTCCCTAGCGAGCCAAGCCTATCCGAGATTGGTGCTGGAGTGTACACCTGTACTGGGACACGTCTCACCAACTGGCTGCAGGCGGTTTCAATGCTACGCACCGTGATGGATGTCGTCCACCTGCATTAGGAGCCGAGATTTATCTCCATTATTCAAGAAATTCTGGATTCATGACTGACATCAGACTCTAGTACTGGTGGCAGCCCACATCTACTGCTATTGCCCCTAGTTGTCCGGAGCTTCCTATTAGATTTTCTGCGAAAATGATCCGAATTTCTCGAGAAGAATACGGCTATGAAGCAATAGACGGCATCGAATGGTAGGTGGTCAACTATTTATTTGAGTATGAAACCCAGGAATATTTCATTTTATTTCCGAATACTTGTCCTGACTTCACCAAGTGTTTTGCATTACCTTTAAGAATTTAGGTTACCAAGTAAGTAATTTGAGTGAGTAACACGAAATTTTTCTTTCAAATTTTGATTTTTTTTTCATTCGACCATCACACTCAATCCCTAGTTTATTTCTAGTTGTAACAACTTCAGACATAGCTTTCTTGGTGCATTCCAACGCAAGTAGTAACAATTGCTATCGTCACATTTATTCATTTATTTATTTGTTTATTCATTTATTCACTACGATGAAACCAAAAAACACGGAAATTTTTCGTTTTTCTTGTTAATTTTTTTGAATGTGTCACTTCACTTTGTTTGCAAGTATGCTTTTAGCGTTTTTTTTTTGTTATAATATTCTCTCATTTATATTTTCAAAACCTGTATACTGAATCCTTTTGTTCTGTCTTTGGCAAGCTTTCACCTTCTCTATTGACGTTTTCCCCACCATTTCATCCCACGTACTACATGCTATTCTCTTTACTATGTCGACCCCAAGTCGACTTCATCCTTCATCAAATTCAAAATATTTCTCGTAGGTGAGAAACAATTTGAGTGGATTCTGCTTAGCTCCTACTTTGTCTCAAACTTCTTTTCCTCGATTCCTTTTTCTTCTTTTTTTACAGAATCCCAAGGAAAAATTCCAGTGGGACATTTACATTAATTTACACTTGTATCAGCATACTAATAATATGAGGAGAAAATTTTGGTTGCTGGTCTCGCATTCAAAAAATGAGAGTAAGAGCCGTAACCTGTCCAAATTATACTAGTTAGAAGAAACAAATATTCGCAGGTAAGCCCCCTCCCACAGCAGTGGTGTGTGTTCTTCCTGCTTTTAGCGGCAGCAACATTACGCCATAGTAAGACTATAGCCATAACTCCATTCCTTAGCCAGAATCGACACTTTTACTGTCGCTATTCATCATCTACGACCAGCCATGCCGGTCATTAGAGCCTACTTCATGCGGCTTAGTTGGGGACTCTGCGGGGTTCGCGCCCCGACTATTGAGTTATATCCGTCAGATAGAGCACATCTCTGCAATGACGTAGACACATGTATTCACTACGATGGTGGGAAACGTGACAGTTGCACTGGAAGACATGCACTCCAACCAGCAATTTCGAGAATTTCGCGGTGCATATGTACGTCGGTGCCGACGACAGTGACGTCAGCGTCACGTCTCCTTAGCATGTGGAGAAGAACATTCGTAGCGTTTTCATCCGCGCTTTCAGTAATCTTTCTTTCAGTGGCAAATCTCAGTTCTCGATTATGCAGAAATATCCTTAATTGTTGAAATATTGAGGAAGCCTCCTCAACACACATACAACGAGTAGAGGACTGAAATATTGAGGAAGCCTCCTCAACGCATATACAACGAGTAGAGGATTCACTGTGTTCCCTTTAATATGTGAGCTGCAAGCAGCCCAATGCAGCGAGATACGTTCCAATCGCTGAAAATTGCATTTTGCCCCCATCCTCTTCCCTAAGTTAATATTATAATTATGTTCTCGATTGACTTTGGTATAAACGACTGCACAAAATTATGAAAAATGCATCGATATTCGTAGCCTTCATAAGTAAAGTTGATGTAGCACCTAGGAAATCCTTAGATTCTATTTGATCTAATGCTATCTATTTCAATCGATTCTGAATATTGACTGCTTCAGACTTCTTTTGGGATATGCAGTGGGTAGCGGTCAAAAAGATATGATCAGAGCCGTTTTGACAAGAGATTTTCTGCCATAACTCACCTTTGGACTGAGCAATTTGAATATGTATTAGAACTTTATGGATATTCCGTAACAGCAGCTTATCTGGACAGAGACTCAATTCTATTAGAATTACTGAGCCTCAACTTCAATACCAAACTAACTGATCAAACTTACTAAAAAATCTGTTTTGTATCTCAAGAATATTATTAGCATTGCAATTAATATTTTAATATCAGAATAGCTGTTATTAGCTGAGAACATAATAATATCCTTCGTCGGAATGGAATGGAAATTTTCTTTGAAATCATTGAAAAATCTTTTTCTCACTTTTATTGGACCTTTTGGCAATCCTACATTCTAAAGAGAAGGACTACAGAACGTGACTTTCACAGCGAATTAATTCCTCAGAATAGGATTTAGAGTAGTTTCCTTTCGAATCGAAATGATGCGATACGAACGAGGAGCCAGTATGTTGACGAAGGCGGGGAATTTGCATTTGGAACAGGATAGTTTTGTTTAAAAGCAGTTTATATCAGTATTATGCTGCTGAAGGAATGAACACTTCGATCCCCACCATGTCTTGAAATCTCTTCTGAATAGGTCAATCCATGATTGACTTATAGTAAAAGATTCCGCCCGCAACAGTGAGGCTGATCATATCCTTTTGACCGCTACTGTACGTGCACATCTCTGTTCTCCATGCAAGGTGATCTCCTCTTTCTCCATTAAGGGAATTCCTTTGCAGATGAAAATTGAATTCCTCGAACCTTAGTAGGGGTAATCGTTGTCTTGCAACTGTACTGAAAGTGGCTTCTGTAAATGGAATCTTCCCGGATGTCGCCCAGCTTCCACGCAGCAGAGCGCTTGAATGCGCTGGCATCTTTTTGCCGCATGCACGTGTTCCTTTTGCGTTCTCCTCACCGGCTCCGCCTCTGTTCACATTTCTTGCAACATTACACTGATGGTTGTGATTATAATGGAACGTCTAGAAATTGAAACAACTCCACAGTGAGTCGACCGTCTCATCAATTTTCACTGCTAGCTAGTATTTTTAATGGGTAGGTTATGTTGGTCAACTTCATTCTTGGACAAATATTGAGTCCATCTGTGAGTAGAGCACTGCCCTTTGTGCGGATGAAGTTTGTAGCCTTTCAAAAAAAGGCTATCTTGCTGCAGGAGTGCTGAAGCTTTGTTGCACGGTGTCCTCCATGTGCGCTGCTTCATCACCAGGGAGTATAAAATTTATCTCGAGAAGCCGATGTAAGGAAAAACTACCTATTTTCCAACATGTTTTGTATGACTCTTGTAACATTTTTATAATACTTGTCGGTATAGAGGGTCTTTCAGCAAGACACTCCATTTCTTTTGAAGAGTTGTCCTGCTGTGTTATAGCTATGTGTTAATAAAGTAAACAAATATGTAAAATTTGAAGAGGACATAATAAATGAATCATGAAGAGTTACATCTTCATTCTTCTTAAGCTCTATTATTTTAGAACGTACCATATTATTTTAGAACGTGTCTATCCGACAGCATGCTTGATTCTCTTTATTTTGAAAAGCCCAGACTTTGACTACGTACCTCCGTGTAAAAGTTAACCAGGCTCATTTGGACTTGAAGTACGTACTTATGTAGGATGTAGTAAATAGGATTTAATTATTAAGTAGAATTTAATAAGTAGTACAAGTAATAGTGTAATATAGTATAGTAGGATGCTTTAGCAATCGGTGCACTTAATTATACCCATTGATGCCCTGACACTCAGAAATTTGAAACATCATGTGAATAAGCTTGCTTTTGGATGTTTCACTTACATCCCATAATATGGCTTATCTATTTAAATTTCCCGAGACGTTAGATTCTGATCTTAAATTAGCGTCTCATCCCACGTTTATTTTTAATTTGCTCCCATTTTTCGATTTTTTTCTGGCTATGTTCTCAGATGCAGCTTTCGAGCTGTTCTTTCAGATACTCTCGGTTTTTATGCCATTATAGTATCTGTAGAAGCATCAAAAAGTCCTCTATTATTATTAATAATCCTAACTACAGTTCATCTACGCGCGTCATGGCTTTTTTTTTGAATGCTCTCTTGTTCCTCATGAATTTTTTTTTACAATAAGTCACCCCTACTTCCTGTATGTAGTCCTGTGCAAAAAAAATAGTACTAGTCTTCTTAAGCGACTATGTATTATGATATCAACTCTTAACATACAATCCTGACACTCTGTTAATCAAGAACTCTTCGAAAAATAGAAAATGTGAAAAAAATGCGAAAGTTTTCTCTGCCATTCTCTCTTCTTGAGCATCCACCATTTCATTTACTTCGGCGATCGATATCCATTATTTCCACGGCATTTCGAACCTTATTTTTCCAGTCGGATGACGGCCGTGTCACCGGTGTCCACTCACAGTTACCACTGGCGCAGTGAATCGCGGCAAACACAGCACACCGAACCACGTAGGTTTGAAACACGTTTATGCAGGGTTTTTTTGGAATTTTTTCTTGGATACTGTTGATTTGCTATGGAGGTTCTTTCTTTTGACGTACGTAAATATCTGCCATGCCGCTGAAATCGACCGCCACCTTTCATTAATAAGAACGAATTCGCACGGAGCATCACCCTAAACCCGTGACACTCACAACTCTTTAGAATTACGCAGTACCATCGCCTTGACAGCAATTGCGCAAAAGACGTTTCCGTAGCGATATCGTTCCAAACATTCAGAAGTAGTCGCTTCATGACATGGATCAAGTTGAAAAAGTTTGGAATTTGATAAAAAAAAGTGGAGAGTGTAGTAGGTCCGAGCAAAATTTCTCCGCTGCTATGTCACTGTTGCCGCCCCTGTATGCAAGACCTTAGACTCGAGAGTTTTGTACCATTCAGAGTATACGTTCTAAGCGGCATGACACCAACATCTGTCATGAATCACTGGTCGCCTGCATTCGAACACAAAGCAGAAATTTGCCTGTGACTAACCGGAAGAATCTCATACATACGTATACGGCGAGTCAGTACCGGATGGGAGACCATCACGAACGCAAAAGCTGAGAAAACTGAATTGAGCACGAAAACTGCTGTTCTGTCGCGGTGATCAAATGCAGTCATTTTGCAGTAACAATCGAAATGCTTGAAATTTCGATCCTTTCCGGTGTCTGTGAAGCTCATGAAGCTCAAAGAATTCCTTACTTACTCGTGCTTGTCTATTGCACTGCATAATCTACCGCTGATTTCTTCTCCTGGCGCGACTAGCGCATGTATACATACAGTGATGGTCGCTATTCGTTATTGCACCGCCCAAAGCGAGGCAACGCCGCCCAACCTGCGCGGGGCGGCACACCAGCTGCGATTTTTGCTTCGCTCATAATTTGCACGGCTAAATTCTTATGTGTGGACATTCTTACATACAGAAAGCGGCGATGACGGTGACGCTCGAGAATTGCGAATTCCCCCAGAAGGTGCGCCCCCGGGAGTGAATTATCCATACAGTGCCTTGGCTCCACCCGTTGGGTCCGCCCACAAGCTCCTCATGAACTTATACCCGAAAGGGGTTTTTTGGCAATTTTGCACGAAATCGCGTATAGCGTTGTGATCAGCAACTCCTGGAGATTCCTTTCACGCGAGAATCTCAACGATTGTTAGATGGGACTATGCCTTTAATAATTACGAAAATTCGAGCATACTACCACCTAGTGGCTGACTACTGTATGTTTCAGACCTGCGCACCGACTCGCGTGCTTCCAACGCACCGGATCCAGTGGAAAGACATGTTCAGCGATGGCGTAGCGAGAGTCGCTCCAGCAACAAGGTTTTCCGCAACGAGGAAGAGCCGAGCCAACGTGAGTTGACTCGAGTATAAACGGCGGGAATATCTCTCTCAGCTTTGCTCTCTGATCTGTCCCAAATTGCAGAGGACGAAATCGTGAGCGGAACATTGACGGCGTTGAAAGATGATGTAGAACAAACCACAGAGATTATCAGGAGGAAGCAACAACAAATGGTGAGCGTGGTGTCCACAGAAAAATGAAGCCGAAATCGATATGGTGAAACTGTTTTCAGCGAATGGAGCGCCGCCAGTTCCAGACGGAAATGGAAGTAACTGGCAGAGTGTCGATATCGCCCACGGACGAGTGGCTCAGCACCAGGCTCAGAGTGAGCAAATCGTTATTTAAGGGTATTGCCGAAACTTCAGTAATCTTTCCAGACCGTCTCCACCGAAGACATGAATCGCGAGCTTGGAAAGATAAAGGAGGACCAACGTAAGATAAACTCTGGCTCCATGACCACGACCTTTCCCGAAGTTATTTGAGTAATTCAGGTCAAAATGCCGTCACCGACACTCTCGCAGCGTTGGTTTATGATGTGAACGCCACCGCCGAAGTGCTGAGACGAGGTTCGCAGGGGAAAGACAAGGGTGGAAGGAGAAGCACACATAAGGAGGTGAGGATAGGAATATGTAGTACGTCTGGAAGAAGAAGAAGTTGAGGACCTACTTATCATATCACAAGAATAGTTCATTTACCAACTAATCGGGTAGATGCGGGCACGCACGTCATGAGTGGTGTTTAAGGCAGCATTCGTCGAAATTCTCGAGTTCGAGTTAAAGTCCTAGTGGTGACGCACACTTACATCGCATCGTAAATGGTGAACGAACACAAAAAAATTATGACTTACCTGTCAAGAAGTTCGAATCGCAATTGTGAACACAGCCGAGCTGCTCGTGCTTTTGCAGCTACGACGCGCCACCTTACAAAGACTCGTCACATTTACAAGCGCGACTGTGTAGCTGGACCCACTAGTGTCAGCGGAGCGCGACAAGAAGCAGAAGAGGTCATACCGATTTCGCGGATTTTTCGCGAGTTTCTCGAGGGTGTGGTACGTTATACCTAGAAAGGGGGTGCGGCCAAGCTCTACGATTGGTCAGTTCAGCGAATAGGCCAATTGCAGAGCCTATCAGTGCCACCCACCCCCACCCCAGGTACAACGCTCGACACCCGTTTCTCGCTATTTCACTGTTCGATATGAGTTCTAGAACACTGAAAACCTCAAAATCAAACAAAATTTGAGACACGAAGATTCGAGCGAGTGCTGCCTTCACTCCTCCTGTATGACAATTTTTATCGCACTATCTTTTGATTCTATAGGAGATCGAATACCGTTTGCGACTCACTCCAGCAGCAGAGGATGAGCGTCCGTTCCCAGCACCAAGAAAACGTCAAGGTGTGTTTCTTTTCTTTGAAAATGTTTGTTCATTGAGAGGATTAGTACTGACTTTTTGTGCCCAAACATGTGTGCCTGTTGACTCAGATACGTATCAATATTTAGTACAAGAAGAGAAGTTCACAGTAGACGAGGTGTCTCGTGACTACGGAATGGCGATGAGCGAGAGTCAAACGAACAGTCTCCGACGTATGCGTGCGCGATCGGAGACGCCGAGAAGGACTTTGCAGATTGAGGTGATCGACAAATGATTTATTCCAGGAGTCGCTCAGTAGTATCTTTCGTTCAGGGCTCACCGCCTCCACCACCTCCAGTAGTTTGTGCTTACTGTAACGAAGAGATCGATGGCCCGATACTGACGGCTTTGGCACCAAACTCGGAACGAGCGCAGAAGTTCCACACCTATCATTTCATGTGCTGCTATTGTCAAAAGGTGAGTGACATCTGTAAGATGCAGGTTAAACCACGTGTATCATCATACAAGGATACAGCTTTTTGTATACAGAGAGTGTCTATGACGGTGCGTTTTCTGTGGACAGGGGAAGTACGCTGCGCGGCCGTGCCGCTCACGCTAGAATTGGCGCTGTAGTGGCAAATCAGTTTTTTCCAAGTAGATTTCCATTATATTCGCTGTTAACTTCCAAGAAAACTTACCAATTATCGAGAAAACTCTATGGTTTGCCCTCGCAGAAAGGATTCTAGCGCGAGCGGCGCGGTCGCGCAGCGTGGTTCTTGACGCCGCTGAAAACGCACCATCATCGACGCCTATGTATGCACACATATGTACAGGGGACTCCAAACGGTCGCAGACAGGGGCGGGACCTCGGCGCCGCTCGCTTGGGCATATATATGTGAAAATGTACGGATATGTATATATGTAAAAAGACTCGATTAAATCAATAAGTCGATATGTTCGTAAGATGATTGCCTTATTCGTTCAGCGTGTTTGGGAACTCCAGTAGACATGTCCTCATCAACCCCTCTGCAAAAAAACTAGTGAAAAATCATTTGGTTCGAATTTATTCTTTCTTTCCGGAGAAGATGAACGATTTGCTGACTTCTTGGACAAATCCTATTTGCATTATCAGGGTCGATGCAGTTGAAGAAGTCCCACCCATATTTCAGCGTCTTTTATGGCGAATATTTGATTGTATGAATGAATAAACAAATGATCTATTTCCAATGCCACTATCAGTAGAGTAAATAATAATCAGTAGAGTAAATGATCGCATACTTTAGGCATTGAATATGCATGGTACGTTCAGAGAGCATGACAGAAGACCATACTGTCACGATTGTTTCTACAGGTGGGTACTCTATAACTTGGAAGTTGTGCAATTTTAACGATGGACACGATAAACGTTCTTTCCAATATAATTGCAGTACTACTCCGGCACTTTGTGGCTATGCTGTGAGCGCCGATGGCGGTGGCCCTTCCACGGCCTCGAGAAGGACGCCGCGCAACCACGCCGCACACGCCGAAGTTGATTCTGCTACCGTTATGCTATTTCTAGCAGCTTTTCTACCCGATTTCAAGGATTTTCGATCAAACCGGGATGAAAAGCGCCAGAAATAGCATTCCTGCGGCAGACGACGCCGACTTTGGCACGCGCGGCTCAGTGGCGCCGCGTCCTTATCGAGCCCGCGGATGAGCCACCGCCCTCGACGCCCACTGTATATTTGATTTGCGTGGTCCACCAGTAGTGGTTGCCTTCGTGTTATTCGTTCAGCGATACGCTACTAAATCTCGTCGAATTTAGGCTGTACAACGGACTGCGATACGAGCCAGATGAGCACCAAGCGACTATCGAGAAGCTCATCTAAACGCTCAGTGCCCACTTTCTGTGCCGAAAGATACATAGTCTCGCAATACTTGCCAAATACCAGAGAATTCTGATCAACGCTGCTATACGCACAGAAGCCTTAACTTGTCATGAAATCTGCTGTAGTATTCATTCATTGCTAAGATGTTTGTAGCAGAGTACTGTATATCCTTCGAGTGTTAATCAAAACTTCATTGAGTGCTGCCATAAAGGATTTTGCTATGGATAAATTGATTGAATCGAATGTTTTGTTGAGAGTTATTGTATTTATAGTTCGTCGGATGATTAGTTGAGGTAAACGGGAAGAGATAAGGAAACAGTACCACTCTATTGCCCGGATCACGCATCGGTTTCAAGCCATATGCAAGATATGTTGATGAAACATAGGGGTTAAATAATGTATTTTCATGCTCCTCTCATTTCATTGGGAGTGCAAACACGCTCTGAAATCTGTTCCCGGCCCAAACAAGCCCTACATTCCTCTTTGAAAAAGCGGTATCGATTCATCCTACCGGGCACTCATCCGGTACAAGGAGAAGGGGGAAGGGGTGCATTGCTTAGGCCGACAGCTCTTCCTGAGAAGTTGACTGCAATTGTTTCACAGCAGATCTGGAAGGTTATCTAGATCATGATCTGGATCATGAAGCATGACCATGATTCAATCTCCATTTTGAAAAGAAGGTCTTGGTTCTGCTACCAAGGCATTTTTGAAACAGTTCCATTCTTTTCGACAGAGACAGTTTATACCATAATAGATGTATGCTTCGCGTGCCAGAATCAAGCATTTACGAAGGATTTTCCATGAAATCAACGAGGCACCACACGCTGAATGAAAATACTGTGCGGCCACTGCGAACAACTGCAGAGCTTCGAACGTGTGCGTTTCACTTGCGTCTGAGCTGCGTCAGGGCTGCGACTGGGTCTATCCTTCATCATATGTACAGCGCACGGGCATCAAACCCGCACAGCTAGTATAAATAGCCTTTGAAAAGTTATTCTTTTTAACCGCATAATTAGACTAAGGAGCATGTGACGATCCTCTCGCTCACAAAAAAAATGCAGGGAGTGTTTCTTCCAACTTATAAGGTAAGGCGCTCGAGATGAATAAGTATGTCTGACGGTAGAGAAGATCTACCCTCA
Organism: Ancylostoma duodenale; assembly: GCA_000816745.1. Classification (NCBI taxonomy): domain Eukaryota; kingdom Metazoa; phylum Nematoda; class Chromadorea; order Rhabditida; family Ancylostomatidae; genus Ancylostoma; species Ancylostoma duodenale. The sequence goes on from KN726605.1 coordinate 13,038, forward strand.
AAACTTTAGCCACGATCGTCTCCAAGCCAAAAATTTTTCAGCTGACCCTGGAGGGAAAAATCGTCTCCAAGCAAAAAACAATTCCAGCTGGCCTTCAAGTGAGAAAAACAATAATCGCTTTAAAAAAGTCCAAGTCAAAATGTGAAGTTATTTCAGAAAAATGACTCGGGAATGTCCTGAATTCTCTGCGCATCTCGCTATAGCACAAGGTTCAAATGTTATCGGTAGTCTCACAGGCCCAGTTATGAACTAACAATAAGTTTTTCCTGCGGAGTTTCCGTAATGTATCCAAATATTTGGTTCTTTGCTTGCATGACGTCCATTCCCATAACCCAAATACATTGACAAGCACAAGCATTAGCTTTTATTTCCTGTATCGTAACTTTTGTACTGTAGCTTTGTTACAACACACATGACTGGAGTTAAAACTTCACTTCAAGACCTGGTAGCATAATATCAGAAAAATATTCTTGAAGATCAAATAACTGACTTGGTAGTATTTGTCAGAATATGTAGAGGTTAAAGCTGATTAGAGGCAGGATCCGCTCAAATCTTCGTGCCTGAGATTTTACATGATTTCGGGGTGTTCGAGGTCATAGAACTCATATCTAGCAGTGAAATAGCGAGAAACTTGCAAGAAATCCTCGAAATTGAGGTGCCCTCTTCCGTGCGTCTTGTCGCGCTCCAGTGACACTCGTGAGTCCCGTTACACAGTCGCGGTCATACGCGCTTATGAATATGACGAGTCTTTGTTAGCTGGCGCATTGTCGCTGCGAAAGCGCGAGCAACGCGGCTGGGTTCAGGATCGCTTCTCGGATCTCTTCATGGTACATAAGTCACTATTTCTTGTGTTTGTTTAGCATTTGTGAGGCGCTGTCAGTGTGCGCCACCACGAGGACTTTACCTCGTAATCGAGAATTTCAATGGGGGTTGCCTTCAAATGGTTATTTCAGTTGTTCTAAGTACAGTTGCTGTAGTTGTACAAGTACAGTTGTGTAGTTGCTAAGTGCTGCAGCCAAAACCGCCAAATATCTGGCGCATCCACTCAAAAACGTTTGTCGGCAGCTTTCAAAGCATGTCTGTGAATTTATGACGGTTGACTTTGCAACGTGTTGTTTCGCTTCAACGCAATTTTGCACAACTTTTACTGTTGCTCGATTCGATCAATCTTGATGAATAATTCGTGCTTCTGATCCACTTGGTCGCTGTTTCAGAAGTCTATTTCCTACCATGGTTTTTTTTTTCAGCGAGAGAGAATCTCAAAAACATTCCGGCCGATTTTTTCTTATCGTCTCATCCTGTGTCCATTTGACTAAACGTTTTAGTACTTTCTGTTCCTCTGTACTTTGTGGTAAATGGCACCGCGTTGTTTTTCTCCATTTTTGTTGATTTGGGTGTCGGAATGCATCATTTGGGCGGTCTTTTACTAGGTTTCGCTTTGGTTTCAAGAAGAACGAGGGGTAATTCGTCTTCTCGAAGCGAATAGTCGATTTCCTGATTTTGTTTGTCTTTTTTAATTTGGAATTTTGGCACTTTTGAGCGAACTAACTCTACATAGGGCATCTTGCACCGACAGATAGCGTGAAGTCATTGATCCGATATCCTGGCACGTGCACATAATCATGCAACATCTTTGCATTCATACATTCCAGTTAATCTCTCATACATTTCACATTCATTCATTGTTTCTGCCATTCTTAACTAACGAGTTCTCAACGACTTGTTATTGGCATGCGTTGTTTTTTTTTCTACAAATGTTTTTATTTGAGACAGGTGATCTATCAATCTGTTTGTTTTTTAGGGTCTTTTTCGGCAAATCTTCGCACTCATCAAGAGGGCTTAGTTAAACCCACCAGCGATGGCGACCGCAGTTGAGATGGCCATCGAGAAGATCGATGAGGTCAAGTCGAGGATTGGCCGGTTAGTCGTGGCTTCTCCTTCCTCCTTTCCCCGCATGTCAAACTCGTGAAGTTTTCCTTCTTCACGTGAGCAGCCTTTTTTTGTTTAATATGCATTGGTATTAGGGAACGTAACGGCCCTTGTTGTTCAAATACCAAAGACTCAATTTTATTGGGTTGGGCAATAAGTTCGTGCGGTTTTTTTCAACTCAGCTTTTCACAAGGATTTGAACTAATTCCGACAGCCTATCATAGGTCATCTTCTAGCTCTTGTTTTGCTCTTCACGAATATTGTAACCAATTTCCCCAATTCCCGCCACTTCTCATTTTCTGTCGCATGAAATGTGACCCTTCTATTCGACAAGAGAGTGCATCTCCGACACCTCCAGCTGTTCCTCTACAATAGTGGAACAAATGGAGCTCAAGCTGCTGGGGATGTTAACAGCATCTAATTGGAAGCTATTTCTGTTGAAGGGACAGCGCAGAAGTGGATGTTTGCTTGAGAGAGGTCGATTTTGGGCTGGAGGATGCATCTTGTTCTCTACACACAGTTCGTAGAGTTATGAGACGATTTTTCGCAAGGACTTGTCTTAGATGTAAGAAAAAGTAGTGCGGATATTAACTTCCAGAAAAACCGCACGAACTTATTGCCCAACCTAATATTTCAAAAATTTCAACAACTTTATCATTGGATATTCAAAAGTTTCATTACATTGGTTTTTGAGGTTTGAAAACACGCTAGTTACTCGCGTATTCGTGATAGGAACACCCATACCAACGTGCACTCTTTAAGCTGTCAGAATTGTGCAGTTATTTTTAACATTTGTGTAGTTTCCATGTTCGTATCTGTAGCTATAGCCCTCAGACAAAAAAATCCATTTAATCTGTCCCACCGAGAAAGACGGAGAGATATTAGAGGAAAAAGGAGCGCGGAATGGTTTGACTATTTGAAGAGGCTGGAGCAAAGGGCAGACTGTGGGCAGAATTACTCAACTATGTCAGTTTTTCTTGCAGACTATACCTGTAATGGTTATTCAGTCATTTTGTGCTTTTCATACACACGACTTTCTGACTCGAAAATGCTATCCTTTTTTCATCCCTTTTGCGCCAGTGGCCCGTTAAACTCCATTAATAAACAATTCATCCATCTTCTGCAACAAATCACGAAACTTTTAGTGAAAATGAAGTGAGCGCTATTGTACTTCAGCGTTACCACAACTGTTTCTGTCCTCGAAATAACTAATTTTTCTGAAAATTTGCAAACAAGGGCACTCGATGGGGCTGTTCACGCATATCGTACTCATTTCATCATAATCATTTCACATGACAGTGTCTATTTCATTGGTTTTATTTTTTTTTCAAGTTTGACTCGTCTCATATCTGAAAGGAACTTGCATAGTAGTTTTGGAAGGCGCTGGTAACGAATATCATAGCCGGCTTGCATTAGAACCTCGACTTGATTTCCTCCGAACTTGTTTCTCTGGGGCGGTGTAGTTTCAGACTTTCCTGCAATTCTCTTCATTAAATCGACGTTCTCCTACGAAATTCTTATTATATTTGAAACTGATACTGTCAAAAACTCCTCCATGCACATCTTGAGAAAAATCTGAGAGGAGGGCCGCACTTGAGAGAGAAATCAAAAGATTCGAGTCCCTAAAACGGCGGAGACCCCACTTTTTTCCCACGCCCCTCCCCCCCCCCCTCTCCCGCCCACTTTCTGCGTCCGCCACTGATGAATAGGTATGAGACTTTGTTTAATTCGGTTTCGGTTTTATGGCTTCTTCAAGATTTCAGTAATTTGTTTATCGCAACTTCCGCATTGAATTTTGAGAGAATATGATGGAGCACTGAAGGTCTGCCTTCCCTATTTATTCTTCATCCGTCGTTTCACGTTAATCGGTGATAAATCCTGTGGGATATCAGCGACTTCCAGTCCATTTAATGTAATATTCGAATAGTTTGAAGTCAAACAGGTTTTAGCTCAATGCTGCTTTTCACGCTTTCTCCTAGTTCCAGGAGCATTTTAATTTAGAGCACGATAGCTTCACCAAACTGCTATTTTTAGTTCACTGTCTATGTTTTAATATCTCTTCGATGTACTATCAAAACATCAGTAATCTTTAGCGATTTCCATCCTGGGAAAATGAAATCCGATAAAGGATCATTAAGAGGACAAAAAAGCAAACAATAGTATTTATCGATTTGATATCCCCAGTCTTTCATTGTCATTAAAAGAATTGATCGCATGTACAACTAAACCATTTCTACTCCATCTGCGCATGGGAATCTCACTGTGCTGGGTCTAGGATTTCCAAGTCTTCCTCTGATTTCTATGTTAATTAGTGCTGCTTTAAAAGGGTAATTAAGACTCAAAACTTTTTGCTTTTAATGTTTATGAATTTATGAAGCGATACACTTTCTATTCTGTTTTTATAGCTGCTACTCCACAAGTTTTCTCGAATGAGAATGGTTTGAAACAAAAATCAAAATTATTTTATGGAAGTAGAGCGGTGCGTCTTCAGATTTCATTTCAATCCCATTTTCACTTACAACACGATACAGAGGCCCACCCACGCTCAGTTTTATGTTATCTTCAAAGGTTTTCATGAAAACTACATTTTAGTTTGTATAGCATTTTTTTCATTTTTCCTATTTTAGTTTGCATAGCATTTTTCCTCATTTTTCCATTTCCCCTTTTAGATTGTTTTTCGGTGGAGTAACCCTTAGAATAAAAGGGCTTAAATGATTTGAAATTTTGGAGCAGCTTTCGTTTTTTCAGGTGCGCTTAGGCGTCATAGGATCAGTAGTTTATCACTGCTACTGTAATTCAGTGCAATTATGTATTATGTTTTGTTTTGCCAAAGTATGCTACGCTTCAACAAAGCGAAAGAGCCTTTCATGCTTAGAAGTTAAGTATATCTTCTTCAAGTTGGCTCTGAATTAAGTGCCAGTGTGACTACTAAGTTTTGCATTTTATTTTACTGTTGTAAAGGGCGTCACTTTCGGATTTGTCAAGGTAGATATTTAGGATAGTTACCTGCACCTATCTTCTGACTGTAAGGTTTCTCTCACAATTGTTGTGATATGACTTATGCCTGCAAAAATGCCATTGCACGCGTGGATTTTCTAGTCTTGTGTTTCATTTTTCTATGCACGTATTATTGGATGTTTATAATGAACGAGTAGGCTTTGTCGGCTTCATTGAGATTTTGTAAATTACACTGAGAATTCAAATATAACTGCGATTTTATGTAGGATATTGTCAAAGATCGCTTCGAGGCCATAAAATCCACATATCCAAATCCTATTCCTCATTGTATATATTATGGATCAGTGCAGTAACTGAATTCCTAGACACCAAAAAACTTGTAAATCAAGTTCACATATGCGAAATTATGGAGAGATTTCAAGCTTTTGAAAAATCCTTGCAGTCGTAAATCAAATAACGGACAGCATTGGGATTTCGCTCTACGTCGCGCCTATAAATCGGCTTTTCCCTGCAGTACTGGCTCTGCATTTGTATATCTGCCCCTACATGATACATTCACGCGAAATTATACTTACTACCAGTTGAATTTTATCTTCACTTACTACTAGTGAATTTTGTCCTGCTTTTAGCCGTGATGCAGTGGTCGAGCACACTGTTGTTGTTCAACTCTTTGCCTGTAATGTGAATTCCATATGGAACATATAAGATTTGGAACGAAATTCCGGACCGAAATAAGAAGTCTTATATCTTAGGGGAATCTCAGCTTGATTTTTTTCTCCTGAAAAAAAAAACAACTAGGGAACATTTTTCTACAAAGCTCACGAAGTGTTTCAAACTTCTTGTGGCTTCGAATCCTAATTCTTCCGCGAATGTCTCCCCAAATTAGCCCTCCAATCAGGCCTGATTTGCCACATTTCGTCCGAATAGAGGGCGTCATTGATTTGCATGGAGATTAGAACGTAGTTTGAATGTTAGGAACAGATTTTATTCGTTTCCTACTTACTGGAAAACCTTCGGAGGGAGCGCCTTTCAGCTCAGTGTCTTGAAATAGTCATTCTGCTTTCACGGCCGTCTATCTACCCGTTTTCGACAACCTGTCACGTCATGTGGTTGTTTATATGGTAAACAATATTGCCGGGAATTGTGCGGCTAGTGTAAATAAAGATCAAGTGTTATCGAAATCGCACTGGAGACGTCGATGACCTTTTATTATTGTCTAAGTCATTGTTCTCTCGACTTCTGAAATATTCCTTAATAGTTATGAATTGGCAGGTCCACTGGTGCATTGCCAGGTACGTATTTTTCGTCGATATAAATATAGGCAGATAAGTTTGTTCTAGTATTTTTATTGTATTTCAAAACAGCTTGCTTCTTGGCTCTATGCTCGACTGAAGGGAAGCCATCGTTGGAAAATTGGGATTCAAAAAAAAATTTGGAGACTTATGTGTTGTTTTTTTGTTCTGGAAAATCTGACCTTCATCACTTCTGGAGCTGCTTTGTTAATAAGAAACTTCCCTGTCCCATACATTTGAGGCTTGAATGTTCCCATATACCTTTGTCTGTTTTCTGTTCTAATAACTTGCCAACAATTGGTCACAGGATAATATTTGTGGAGAAATCGTGATCTGTTTGGATTAATTTATCGCGTTTAATAGAACAACTGCTACAAATATGCATCGCTCTGAGCTTAAGTTCTACTATATTTTAGGTTATCTAATCAAATATTATATTGAGGTACATCGAACATTCTAAAATAATTATGTTTCGTACTCCGCACCTTTGCTCTTTTGCCACTCATTAAAGCTACGCTTTCTTGAGACTGATCGACTGTCTTTTCCGCAGATTTTATTCCTTTATGACAGTATTGCGGACACGACTGCTTAGAAAGGCGAAGCCGTACTAATCTGTAGGAGTTTCCCAGCTGTTCTTCACACCCGCTCCGTCCAGTACAGCTACACATGAATGTGAGCCGTAAAAAATTCATGTTTTGGAACATTTTCTCAATTGTTATTGCTTGTTTATTGTGTGAAAACGCAGTTTCTCTCAATGCTTCAATTGCGAGAGATGTTTTCATAGGGTTGAGGTACTTGCACCCGAATGTATGAACCGAGCAACCGCAAGGTTCTCGAGAATTCAGCGGAAAATTTTACAAAATTATTTTTGATTTGCTGGGAGTTTCATGTTAGTTTATATTTAGGCCTGATCTTCACTACTAGTTCTCAAGTATTTATTTCCATTTGTTTAGGTGTCCAGTGATTTTTCAAGAGAATTTCATTCCGGAACTTCTGTGTTTGGTGAAATTTTCGTCTTTTCTCACAATAATGTTTTACATTCTTGTGGGACATGCAAATTAAGGACAAAACTGCGTGGTTGAAGCGAAAAAGCCACCATGGGACACCACGCTTAGGAGTCGAAACAATTCACTGATGGTTTCATTTTCCAGCAGCTATCCATTCTCAAATGTTAATGACCGCTTCTATGTGACAAGTAGGAATAAGCGGTCTTCATTGTTTTCGCCCCTTAGAACTGCAGAGCATGACTTCTATGATGAGTTGCGCAGTGTCAATGGGAGTAATGTAATTTTTTTCTAAATTGAATAATTCAATATGTATAAGAGAAAAAAGGAAATTGTAACGAAAATCCTGGATATGGTGTTCTATATCTAGCGATTTGGTTCAGAAACAATTCCATTAGAGTTTACAAGAGAAGATCTTCGTCTACGCGGCTGCACGTAACGAAGTGGAGCTGCCACCTGCAGTCTGCAACGGTGCTGAAAAAATTTCTCGAATGGTTATGTCGATGAGACATTCTTTTCTTATGACTTATGAAAATAACTAGCACACAGAGTCTCATTACATGCTACGATTTCGTTCCGATAACACAACCTAAACTCAACAATAAGTAAATTTTTGTTCGAGAGTAGACTATACAATATGGACGGCGTGCTAAGTATATGTAGAGCCGTTTTAAATTCTGATTACACTTCATTCGGTTAAAGAAAAGAGCTCGATAGAAGGCGCAGCTAGTCAGGCTTTCTAACGGTTTTAATGGGCTTTTATCGATATATTTTTTTAGTATTGTTTATAATTTTTGATGAAGATGAATTATTGATCGTTTCAGTACTTTGGGTACTCCGATGCGACTGCGTGATCTCATTCGTCAAGTTCGAGCAGCACGCACAATGGCAGAAGAGAGGGCGGTCGTAGATAGAGAAAGTGCTAATATACGGTCGGTTTAAGTTTAAAATTTTCTTCGATCTGCTTTGTCTTTAGCCACGGAAGGAAGAAGGTCCTTTTTTCGTGTGGATATTGAAAAGTTGTTTTGCTCATTCCATTCGTTTTAGAGAGAATTTCCGAGAAGACGATTCACCATGGAAATGTCGGAACATAGCCAAGCTGCTCTACATCCACATGCTTGGCTATCCCGCCCACTTTGGACAGGTCTTTTATTCCTAATTTCTATTCTTTCGAGTTCTATTCAGTCGCGTCATCTTTCGATTTCTTTCCTCACATCATGTTCTCCTTATCCGTACTTTGGAGTGTATGTTTCTAAGAAGTCGGTGGAATTTTTTTAAATTTTCAGTAGAGTGCTGTATCTAGAAGTTGTTTGAATTCGGGTTTCTCATGGCATTTCCTAGGCTTATTGCACCTTCCGGTGTAAAGATAATCATGTTCAGATGGAATGCATGAAACTTGTTGCACAACCTCGTTTTACTGACAAGAGAATAGGTTACCTTGGTGCCATGCTGCTCTTGGATGAACGCTCCGAAGTTCACTTACTTGTCACTAATTCGCTAAAAAAGTATGTTTGAGAATTCAGTTTCCTTAGCATCAGACCATGGATTGATGTGTAGTGTTTGTACTCTTATAGTGATCTGAACGCATCTACTCAATTTGTGACTGGATTAGCTCTGTGTACACTTGGTTCTATATGCTCAGCTGAAATGTGCCGTGACCTTGCAAATGAGGTGGAGCGTCTGGTGAAGAGCAGCAATACGTACATAAAGAAAAAGGTATCAGTAACTTTCGTTTTATTCCGCTTTTCTTTTTTCACTTAGCAGTTCCTTGAAATCAATACTTTAGGCGGCCTTATGTGCTTTTCGAATTGTACGAAAAGTTCCCGAGTTGATGGAGGTGTTTATTTCATGTACTCGTTCACTTCTTGGAGAAAAAAATCACGGCAAGTTCCCATAGTTTGTCCTCGTTGCTTCCGTTGATTTTTGATTATTAGAAACATTTTAATGATTTCATTCAAAAACTATATGCTGTTAGGAATGAACAGAGAACATTTGTTGCTAATTAAGGCGTTCTCATGGGTGCCACGACTCTTGTCACAGAAATGTGCGAGCGAAGTCCAGATGTACTGAATCACTTCAAAAAGGTTCGTTTCACTCATTGGGAGATGACGGCTCTTCTACCTTTCTGGTGATCTGCTTTTAAAACAAATCTGGAAGGTTTTTTGGAGGCTGAGCATGTCCTCCTTGCTTCTTCTGTATTCATTTGTTAACTCATTAACTTCCAGCTGGTGCCGAACCTAGTTCGAATTCTCAAGAATCTCCTCATGAGTGGCTATTCACCCGAACATGATGTGACCGGTATTAGTGATCCATTTTTACAGGTAATGCTACCTGATTCAGCCTTTATTGTTGTTTCCAGCTGCTATGTTCAGATTTTTTAGAAATTAGTTCTGATGAATATAATACTGCAAACTTGTGCTCGCTCAGTTGAAAACCTGAACTCAAATGTTTCAGCGTATCTGAGTAATTGCAGATATTTTTCAGGTGAAAATCTTACGCTTGTTGAGAGTTTTGGGTAAGGATGATTCAAGATCTACTGAAGAGATGAACGATATTCTCGCACAGGTGACCGTGTTTTTGTACCAGCTTTGATCAATATGCTTGTGGATGCTACTTGCGGACAATCCAAAAATCATTCGTTCTTTCTCTGCTGTTTTCTCCTTCGCACTATTTTGATTTTCTAAGCACGTTCTCGCCTCAGCAGGCTTCTATATTTCAGGTTGCAACAAATACAGAAACAGCTAAAAATGTAGGAAATGCAATTTTGTATGAAACGGTCTTGACAATCATGGAAATCAAGAGCGAAAGTGGCCTCAGAGTTCTTGCTGTTAATATTCTGGGGAGATTTTTGTTGAATCCGGATAAGAATATTCGGTGAGAGCCTAGCTATTCGAATTTTCGAAGCTTCGTCGTGTTATTGATTCCTTTTCAGATATGTGGCCTTGAATACTTTGCTTAAAACTGTTTCTATTGACTATCAAGCAGTACAACGGCATCGTACTACAGTCGTTGATTGTCTTAAGGATCCGGACGTTTCAATCAGGAAGTTGGTGTTTCACAGCTAATTTTATTTTAGAAAAAGCACTGTCATTCACAAAATTTATAACCTTCACAGTGTGCGCAACGCGTTCTGATGAATACGAGATTTTCGCACCTATTCCCGAGCGTATTTGTACTCTTCCTCTGTGAAACTTATGCACTAAGACTTGGATTGGTTGAATATCGGGTTAGAATAACAATAAGTGAAGCATTTACGTACAATGTTTCGGATTCTAAGTCCGTGATGTCCAAGGATTTGTTCGGGTCCATCTGCTCATCACTTGTTTCGTTCTTTTTATAGTGTGCGTCGATGGATGTGTGTGTGTGTTTTTTTTTTGCGTAGGATGGAAAAATACACGGCGCTAACGCGAATCTGGCGATGCAATCGTTTCCGTAATGGCAAATTAGGCTTTCTTCATAGTTTTCCATCCTATTTGATGTCAATCATCACGTAAACTTACTAACTATTGAGAAGAGCTTATGGTTTGCCATCACGTAGACAATTCCACCCTCGTCACGCCTCGTGCTCCTCAAGTTCGCATGAAACGCTATTCAATCGACGCTTTCTGTATTTCTATTAGATTTCTTATCCTTTCGAGCACAGTTCGCTTTCCATGATTTCCACTTCACGATCTATGGCTTTGACCCACTAGTTGCCTTTAGTTCTTATACATACTTTGTTTTCCAACTTTCTTCTTGTAGGCGTGCAATGGAGTTGTGCTTTGCATTGATGAACAAGACAAATATAGCAAATATGACTAAAGAAATCCTGATTTTCTTGGAAACTGCGGATCCAGAGTTCAAGGTACAGTTAACTCGATAACATTAATGCTTTCTGCATTCTACCTCATTTTGTTTATTTCGAGAGGTTTTTCTAACTTATGATACAGTTTAGTAGGCGTAGTGTTTTAGTCGGAATGCGCCTCGAAAATGTACGTGGCAACGGAGAGGTTCTCGCCGAACCATGAGTGGCATTTGGACACGATGATCACTGTCCTTCGATTGGTACTGTTTCTTCTTTGCCTCAATATTTTTTCAGCTCAGCAAGATTTTCAGCTTTTCAAAGGTTAATGGAATTTAGGCGGGAAATTACGTGCCAGATGAAGTAGTGTCATGTATGATTCAACTTATATCTTCGCATGGAGAATTGCAACACTATGCTGCCGTACAACTTTTCCGAGCTGCTCAGCATGACTCGACCAATGCTCAGCCGCTTTTACAAGTAGGGCATCTTTGGAATGCATTTTCCAGTATTTGAACATGTTTGGTGGGAAAGCTCACAAGGAGTAAGCAGTTTCAGTTTTTAATTTCTTTCCGGGTACTTGCATTACAGACTCATGTTTGTGAGCTGTGGATTTTGATACCGTTTTGCTCTCTCACTTCTAGTAGTCATACATTCATGCTTAGAAATGGTCACTTCAGGTGGCTTTCTGGACAATAGGAGAATTTGGCGATTTATTGCTCCAACCAGCTGACGCTGACTCTGCAAAGGTTTTCCTTTATTTTTCCTCTCCTTTTTTCTACTGCATAGTTATGTGTGTGCTTCAGTTTTGAACAACTTTTGCGTTTATCCTTTTGCAGGTGGAAGAAACAGATGTTGTAGAGGTGTTTGAGCACGTCCTTCCATCTACACTGACGTCTCTATCTACCAAGTGCTATGCTGTGACGGCACTCGCGAAATTAGCGACTAGGTGGGTTTTTAGGCTTATTTCCTGCGAAACTGTAGTATGTGTATTGAAAACTCTTCCAAAGAAATCGTCTCGCAAACTTAGTTTTGCTGAGTTTTTTTTCTAACATGCCTAAGAGAGTGGGTTAGTTGACTAATTCCTCTGAATTTATCATGCGTTTTTGATGGCTTTTTTGAGTAATTTTTTTTAAGATTTGGAGCAACTGTGGACCGCATCAATGCGCTTGTCCGCGCCAACCAGGCCCATCTTCACCTTGAGTTGCAACAGCGATCTGTAGAGTTTTCGCGACTTTTGGACTGTGGCGATATCAAGTGAGCATTGCTATCCATGTTGTTGTGGAATCTGTGTTGTTTGGTTTTATAAAAAAATTTAATTTTGTTCATAACACTTTTTTGAAGGTATGGGCTCCTCGAAAGAATGCCGGTCATCACGCACAACTCGCTGAATGCTGCCGCTGCTCCGATTGAAGACGGTCCTAGTCTCCTTGAGGACTCCCAATCCTCACCAGCCCCCGTCGCTGCAATGCCGACGTCGAATGTGGACCTACTCGATCAGTTGGCCAGCTTGGAAGAGCCGATTTCAACTGCTACGCCTGTGAAAACCGTAATTACTAAGATTTTAGGAACAGACTTCTCTATTTTAATTTTTTTTCATTGTTATTCTGTTTACCCTTAGCACCAGTTCATTCCATTATCTATGACAAAACGCTTTCATGTTTTTTTTTCATCTTGACTTTATAATTTGCTGCTTCAGAGCACCAACAATGATCTGTTCGATCTCATGGGTGGTTCAGCCGTGCCTGCAATGCCTCCAACGAATTCCATAGTTGACGGGAACCTTCTGGGAGGTTTGTAGGTTCTAACAGAACCTTTTATATTGTTGCTTGGTCACTGAAATTGTTTGTATTCTGAGTTTGCTGCCTCATTTTAATCCTATTTTTTACTGGCTTGATCAATTAAGTCTGTGAGTTTGTTTCAGCTTTGTCGTCGGTGTCTGTTTCGAATCCAATACCATCCGCAGCTGCTTCTACTGCTGATCCATTTGATTTGCTTGCTGGATTCACTGCTCCAGCTGCTGCACCGGTGGCTAGTGTGTACGTCAATTTCCTTTTCATTTCTCTATTTTTTTTTGTTTTTTTTTTCTCGGGTTTTTCATCCTTTTAATGGATCTGGTTATTGATTTTTCCATATCAGAATTCAGAGGCAGCACAGACGGGTCTTTGTTTGAGATTTTACCAGAGTGTAAAGCTTAGTGGGACGTGGAACTCAGAACCACCAGTGAGATAAGGGGAACACACCAGAAATCCACGGAAATGGGGCACTGTCTCCCCTCTTTTCGAATGGTTTGGCAAGAATATTAATGGGTCCTATCGCCTGGGCTAGGATTCATGAACGCATTGCAAAGCGAAACCAGGTTAGCAAACCAGATTTCGCGTCCCTCATCTCTTAGGATTACGTATTCTATACGATAGTGCAATTTAGTGTTTCATGACTCCTAGCCTTGAGTTTCTCTGGCACTTGTGCGTGTGACTGACCCTCAATTTGCTAGCGCATCGTTCAGCCGCTTCTCCATGTCGGCTGGTGGGGCTGTGGCCTTCGCTTCAGCATCTCACTGAACACAAAGGATTGTCACCGCTAGTAAGTGGCGATTCTTTGTGTTTTACTTCCCATTGTGTTCCAAAAACAACCATTTATACCTCCGTTATACTCTGGTATAAATACCATTTTGTACTATTCATTGAAACACAGGGGCTGTGGATGTCAGGAAAGCCTGCGGACTAGAAATTCATAGGTTTTCGTGGTAAAGGTACGTTTCGAAAGTCGATAAGCATGAAAATGAACGGAGATTTCAGAAATTGGGACCCAAACGCTCCGGGCAGAGACGCGTCTTCGAAAAGCTTTGTACCAATAGGGAAAAGAATCCCATCCCTTATAAAATCAGCCCAACAATTTCCATCAGATTTGATAATGGGAAAAAAAGGGTTGTGATGTCCACAGAGGGCAGCCTAGAATTCCAAAGGAACCGTGATGAGAAGCCCATTTGAGAGTTCTGGCAACTAACGAAACCGGAGGAACTAACCATAGGAAGTTGTGTCTCCAGCTGGAAAAGTGTGAGAACGCGTGTTGGGGCATGGCCAGCTGGAAAAGAATTTTTCGCATTTGGTGTTCCTGTCATTAGCGAACATAGCTACATCTGGATACCCCCATCTGTTTGCGATAATTCTAAACGTGTTCCTATCTATTCTCCAATCATCATAGTCTATTAACCTGCTAGCTTCGTC
>KN726606.1:9868-29126 GCA_000816745.1 Ancylostoma duodenale
GGGGGGGGGGGGGGGGGGGGGGGGGGGGAAGGCCTCCTTATAGTAGTATGTGAATATGTGCAAAAGTGGCAGTGGATTTGAAAAAGAAGTAGAGAAATGAAGTTTAAATTTTTCCATTTTCTCTGATTTTTGGGACGAATTTCCAGGAAAACAGGGGCGCGCTCCACGGATCTGTGATATGCTTGGTAATAAGCAGTAGCAGATCAATTAAAAAATATAGAGATTTTTGGATCAGACCCCTACATGACTCGTTATTGGCGTGGGAAAATCCAGAAAAATAGGTGCATGGCAGAGTTGGGTCCGCACCGCGGCCCGCCACGCGTCGGGTATTGATTTCTATTCAATGGCGCGTTCGTCTTGCATGTGAGGAGGATTTTCTCTATCGAACCGCATACAACATTCCTATATTCGGTTCCTCTTACCTCCCGCCAATTTTTCCAAACATCCGGAATTTTGAACTTTTAATCGATTTTTCCAGGTTTGGTTGAAATCGCTGTTCATCGGCGCGGTTGCCGGCATAATCGGCTCACTATGCTGCGTCGACTAGTATAGGAGGCAGAGCTGGAATTTGCGTGAGAAGCTCTGCCGGCCGTTACATGAGCACGCTATAACGGGCGTGCTCACCTAGCCTGGTGAAATAGTGCACTGAAGGAGGAGACGCAGAGACTTTAGGTGAGTACGCCCGTTGTAGCGTGCTCACTTAAACCGCGGCAGAGCTCCCCACACAAATTCCAGCTCCGAGTCTTATACTTTTCGACGTAGCATCGTACCGTAATTACGCAGATAACCGCGCCGATGAACACCGATTTCAAGCAAGCCTGAAAAAAAAACGATTAAAAGTTCAAAATCCCGGATGTTTGGAAAAATTGGCGGAAGGTAGGAGCAACCGAATATAGGAATGTTGTATACGGTTCGATAGAGAAAATCCTCTCCACATGCTAGACAAACGCGCCATTGAATGGAAATCAATATCTGACACGTGGCGGGCCGCGGCGCGGACACAACCCTGCCATGCACCTATTTTTCTTTCCCACGCCAATAACGAGTCAGGCAAGGGGGTCTGCTCCAAATGTCTCTACAGTTTTCAACTCATCTGTTACTGCTTATTACCACCAATATCACAGATCCGTGGAGCGCACCCCTGTTTTCCTGAAATTTCGTCCCAGAAATCGGAAAAAAATGAAAATTTTTAAACTTCATTTCTGTGCTTCTTTTTCAAATCCGCTGCAACTTTCGCACATATTCGCATACTACTGTGTCTCCTCTATCCTACCTTAGCCAAGCTTCGACTCAGCTCTTCTGTATCCTGAGAAATGTTGGGCGGAAAATCCGAAAAATCCTTGATTTTCGCGAGAAAATTTTCCGGTCAGTTTTCCGATCAGCGTTCAATTTCAGATATTTTTGCCTAGTACTCATTCTCTAGTATTCATGTGTGAACGCCCACAATTTGGTAGGCAACCTTCACTTTTGGACCTCCGATTTTCACGTTCAACCTTCACTTTCGAAGACCCATGATCATCACTATTCCACCTATGGCCATAATTGGTTTGAGTCGTCTACTTTTGTAGGCTGGACATAATTATTGAGTGAATTCTGAATTATTTAACATTTGATTATAGTCGGATCGGTAACTAATGGCATGCATTGGCTTCACAGACTTAGGATGCGGCAGTGCAATTGCACATTCTAGGGCAACTCGTATTAGATGCGTGCATTGCGCGCACGACTACATGATGAACGGGTTTTCCGTCCACCTTCTTTGCACCTCTGAGACCAGCTCTAGTTCCAACCTAACGTCCGAAGGTGCTGCCAGCAGTTGGTTAGGCGGTTTGCAGTCGGAAAATTGCTTACAAAATTGCACTATTGCACCATGCCCATAACTGTTTCCCAAACCTAATTTTATTTTCCGCTGTACAATTTTTGTCTAAAACTGCCTTTTCGTGAACGGCGAAGTTGAAGTTTGTGAAATAAAACTGAAAGCACACAATGGTCTAAAATTATAGCCCGTTTCAAAAACGACGTTAGTTGAGTATCTGTGCCCGTGATCTCTATTTCTCGCCTGCCTCTCCAAATACGGCACTGTTTCTCCCGTTCACTCCTCTGATATCTTCACAACTACGTTCCCCGGTGAAACACACAAACACACTATAGTAAATTTAAGGCGAAAATTTCCCAATTTTTATGGAACTGTAAACGCACGCATCTAGTATGAATTACCATAATCGAGTCTATCTGATACCAGCAAAGAACGAGCGCATCTCAGTCAATGATCCCTCCACCATAAAGCATGGTTGTGTGGATTTCGCACTGATTTTTTCACTTACGAGTGTTGACCTCATTTGTCGTTGATTTTCTATTTCATACACATCTTCGAGCTATCACGTGACACTCTGTCGTCCACTGAAACGTATGCAACTTATGGTGCCAGTGACTCGCCTGACAAACATTATGAGGTTCGTTTTGGAATTTGCAACTCAGCAGTAGGGTCTCACCTCAGAAATCGTGAGTCTTACATAACGTAATCCGTGAGGTTTTGAGAACAATAATGTACAGAAAACGCCATAAAAACGTTGAGAACCCCATTTTCAGAGGCTTTCTTTGCCAAGAGTTGGCGAAGCTAAACTGAAGATTAGGATTCAAAAAAAAAAACGCTAAGAAAGGATGAGGAAAAGAAATGAAAAAATTAAAAATGTAATTCTGACGAAACTTCGGGCATGGGTACGAGCGCTTATGTCAAGGGTCTCTCGTTTTTCAACACTTTTTGTGCTGTCCTTCCGATTTGATCTACTATACATATACTGAACTAATATATACTGATCTAACGTCCTTGTGAGAAGATTTTTTCTTGACGCGATTTTCTAACATGTGAGAATGTATTCCTTCGAAAACACTTCTTTCATTTTAGAATTTCTTTGATAATTTGATTTAGTTTCAATTGAGCAGATTTTCTTTTTAGACATGTATCCGTATGTCACTCGCTGAAGTTGTGCGGTGTCTCGTTGGATGAAGTGATGGCCTCAAACATACTAGAAGCTTCATTCAGGACCATAAACGATGTAATAATAGACCACGTCAATACTGTCACCGCTGAAACTCTTGGCAAGCTCGTCCGTAAAGTGAGATGTCGCTTTTGATTGTGTAATAAAGAAATCTCAGAAGCGCGCTCGTCTTCAGGTGCAGTTTTGCATTTTCTTGTTGGAACCGCATTAAAATTTTTCTACTAATTGTTTATCTTCACCAATGGACAGTATCTGTGCGGAGGCAATGTTTCTTAGGCACGCCCATCGAAGAACCTCATTTTCTGCAACCATTCCACTTCACAAGCTTCTGAAGCCATTGTGCCTGACTTGCTTCTTTCATGTTCCGCCAGCAATATTGCGATTGAACCGAGTGTGACTCTGGTCCGTTCCCTTAGCTGTTACTGTATACAATATGTACATAAAAACTGTTCAATAGGGAATGACCTACAGCTTTAGTTCCATCGCACCTTCGATGATGCAGCACTTGTTCGCCTCGTTATCTCGGATTTGGCAATTCGGCGGGCCATCCGTCTACCCCTATGTGCCATTACCCATAATGGTATTAATGATGCTGCTCAGGTAATGCCCTCATTCTTACAATCTACATCTGTGCCAGCTGCCTTGTCTTTTCTGATGTCTCTGGATTAAAAGAATTTATTTTCGTCAATTTCATTAAATTTGAGATTTGACCTACCTAGCATATGTTGGTCATACGAAACGATCCCGTGCAAAAAAAGTCTTTTAATTTGTTTTGCCTCCTTATATAGAAAGATACGAAATTGTTTTACGCTTCATCGTTCATTTGAAAACATTATAAACGAAACATGTGTTGCTTCGTTCTATATCTTCTGATAGTTCATAATTGTTCCACCAACCCTTAAACATCCCACAGCTTTAGACGTTTAAATGACTCAATTCCGTCATCCAGGCGTTCTATAAACGATGTTGCGATGTAATGGCTGAACTCACTGCCGAAATGCGTGCACCGCAGTGGGAAGTAAGTTGGTCTGGCTTTTCTCTTTTGTCTTGAATTACCAACTTGTAAGAATCTCGAGTACATGAGGCGGGACTCTGTTTCCACGTTGAATAGTAAGTGTAAACAACGCAATTTCCTTTGACAACACGGGCATTTATCCAGGGATTATCGCAGGTCTGAGTTTGGAGTAGCCAATTTTTGAATTCGGGGTGTTCATTCATTGTTTGTTTACACCGGACTGCAAACAAATACATTCAGAGTTGACATTGGTCTATCATGCATGTTTTCCCTTGATTAAAAAAAAACAATGCAACTTTCGTACATTGATGAAGACCCTATTTCTACAAAACATGTTGTTGATGAGTTTGCTTCACAAGATGTTTTTTTTTAATCCAAGCGTCGTAATGTTTAACTTGCTTTTTCACATTTCATTTTCACAGGTCTCTGTTTCCTTCCCGTCATCGATGTTAATTAATCGGGATTTGATTGAAGTTCCTATTGGGATGCGAGGGCAGTGTACGATATGGGGCTATCTGCCACACTACAACGATAGTTTCACGGTAGAGGTTTGTTTGCATGTCGAGCAATTTTCATCCTATTTAGTTCCTACTGCACGCGACCGCTTGCGATGTTTCCACCCGCCTGTAGAGGGCTGAATGAGCTTCGTGTGTAATACATGTATGCCAGTGGTGGACCCCCCTCCCCTCCACTCCCTCCCCCCCCCCCCCTGCCCTCTCGAGATCCCGAGGATGGGTTGCCGAATTTTTGAAATCACCTTACAAATTAAATAGAATTATTTGCATAAGGTTATTTTTTATTGTTCATTTTATTGTTATTTTTAGAGTATCAATCATTTGACATTAACGTTCGTGTTTTTAGTAGTTTCATTATTCCATCTGGGTCCACGGAGTGGCGGGTTGCCACTTTTTTCCACGCACCCCCCCCCCCCCTCTTGCCAGTACCTCCTGCGTCCGGTTCTCATGTATGCTTGTATTATAAAATGTGATTACCATTGTAATTAGATTGCATTGGAATGAGTTGAATTTTCTTCAGTATTTCCACCCATCATGACATTCAATTCCACTGTTGCAGGTCCGTGTTGGAGCTATGAATCTACGTATAATCGTAGAGTCACCCTGAAAATCCGCTCACTTTGCGTTCACTTGTGCAGAGTAAAAGGATCAAGAGTGTTATGAAATTCCTACATGATCTCTTTCACCATTGAGACTCAATTTTTCATGGATGCTTGAGATTTTCCTTTCTTTTCTGTTCCTTTCAATACTTTATCACTTCGTGATATAGTTATCTGTGATGTTTTTACGAGGTATGCCAAAGGAAGAGGTTTTTCCTTCCAGTGTACGTTTTATCATAATATTCTGTTACTGTTGTACCTATAATTTTTTAGGTATGCAATATTTCTATCGAAATATATACACAGTTACTAATAAATGCTATTCGCTATTCGATGTTGGGTCTCTCTGTTGGATTAGAAACTACGCTGAGTACAAGGCTACATTCAACACTTTACTCCCTACTATACATACACCTAGCACATGCTATTTGCTTATAACAACTATACTGCAGTGTTATAAGGAAATGCTGAGCCTAGTCCACTTCCTCTTTCCACTGTGCGTTCGTTCTTTTCGTCGTTGTTCGACGCTGGTAGAAATGAGGCTGCCTGTAAACAAGAATTTTAGGAGTAAAGAGAAATGCACTATTGCCACCACTAATACCTGTTGTCTTCTTAGAGCTTCGTGAGATTGAGATCCTGGTTGAGCTACTGCTCCACCCTGGATGGACAGTCGCAGTTGGGATGATAAAGCCGACTTCAAGTTCTTCTGGAAATTGCAGAGTATGAAAGGAGAGGGGCATCTCTATCGATAGTTGGATACGTATGCCCAGTAGAGACTATTTCTACATATTTAATTCGGCTCCTTGGTAAAAAGGCAAGGCTGGGGACGTTCATTGATGGACCCACCTACTCAGGAATGCTGTGCTCCTTTAAAGAAAGTGTTGGGGAAGAGTTTGGAATAGATTGCTGGTTCGGTTGAACAACTTTCCGTCCCCTGTCGGTGTTCCATTATTCTGTCAGGGTTCTATTTTTGGCTTTACCGCATTGCGGGCATACCGACTAAGTACCAGACTGAGCTTGACTGTGCTGAAATCTAAAATCCATACTGAAAATCCTTGCACAAATTAGCAAATGCAAAGCAAGTTGGAATGCCTACAATGCGATAAAGATAAGAGTAGAACACTGACAGAGTAATAGAGCATTGATGGGGGACGGAAAGTTGTCCAACCAAACCAGCAATCTATTCCATACTCCTTCTAAACACATTGTTTGAAGGAGCGCAGCGTTCGCGAGTAGATGGGTCCATCGATGAATGCCACCAGCCTTGGCATTTTGGCAAGGAGCCGGATTGAATATGTAGAAATAGTCTCTACTCTCTGCCTCCCTCGCTTGTCTCTCCTGGCATCATTCCGCGTGTTTTGTGGTCTCTAATACCCCTCCAAGTTCTTTTCTAGATGAAATGGACCATAACTGCGCTCACCGCAAAGTTTCCCACGAGCGAGTTCGAGTTCGCCTTCCTCGCCTCGATTCTTGATCTATAGAGGAACTCTCCGAGCGCGGCTATCATCGAAGCAATCATACCTCCCATTAGGATATAGAAAATTCCAGCCACTTTCGACAAGTTCAGCGAAGCCGAGGATCCATCCTTGAAGGTAGTAATGTTGTCATATGAGATGCAGTATTGGTAAAAGTAAGAAAGGGGGTGTATATCTGTAAACCGTTTTTTTTTTGTACATTTGTCTAGAACTTATGAACATGAAGATGTTGGGGTTATAATTTTTAATTGGACTTGACGACTGAGTGCATGATGTTTGGGTCATGAGACTGTAAGTACCATTATGAAGTCTACAGGTTGCTCTAATTAGTATTCTTAACCGTGGAGTTGGAGTAATTGCGATTCTGCCTTACTACACCTCTGTACACCATACTAGTCTGACAGAGCTCGACTGTTCCTAGCTGAACGAACCACAGTGATGCCCTGGTCGCACTGGCCTCGATCGTACCACCACTTGTTCTCGAGCTTCTTGAGTTCTCCCCTCTCTTGCAGTGCGAGGATCGCTAGGTTGATGTGGTCCTTCCAATCCGAACCAAAGGGAGTCGCCACACCGTAGCCAATGCTGTTCAGATTCGCTCCTGCATTCCTCTACTTTAGGAAAAATTTTGTTTTTGAGCAAAAGTAGGCACTCACCGACTTTCATCGTATCGCAAGGCTTGCGAGTGTTCTCGTATTCGTTCGCCGTAGCCTCGAGCAGAAACGCGTACCGTCCCTTGTGGCTGCGGACCCTCTCAATGCCCTCGGCGTAGCTCGAGACAAATACTGAAGGCACTTGTGATTCCATATAACGCCACATGCGCTGGTAGATCTGCACTGATGAGTACTGGAACAGAAAAAATGTATATACAGAAGACTGCAGCACAGTAAGATGAGCATTCGCACCACACCAGCTGCCTCTCTGTACTCTGTGCCCATATTCATAAAGTTTCCCGGGTAGGTCTTTACCCTCTTTCTCGCCCAAAATGGAAGAGCTTCTTTGCCGAAATGTGGCAGATCTTGCTATCTTTACCCCCCACCTGTAATCACTACGTAATATACCTATTTTTACCTTGAAAGTTCGTCCATTGTGCAGGGGCGGGTATGTCACATCCTTCGATTGATTCCTCTCCTCCCCCCCCCCCCCCCCCCTCCCCCCCTCCTCCAAACTTTCTATCCGAAGTTAGCAGCGCCGCCGATGGTGTAGTGCGTGCTTGTGATCAACTTCTTCTGAAGCCTCTCATGGAATGGAATCCATCTTTTGGCGATATGAAGTGCAGATGCGAACTACTATAATAAAACATAGAGGCTGCATGGTAAAGGAGATCCTAGGCGCAGGAGAGAATATGCCAATGTTGAGGTGTGGGTATTGCCTTTTGCAGCAATCAGATGACTACATACTCGGATGTTCGATGGTGATACATTTTGCCAGATGAATCTCCAACTACCCAAGCAAACGAAGTCCATCAAATGTATTGCCAAACAAAACTCCAATTGTATCGCCACACGAACCCTGCCAATTGTATTGTCAAACAAAAGAGTTGTCAACCGCGCAAAAACTTCGATATCATAAGGAATCGTGCTATGATACCAATCTACGGAGTCCACTGCCTTACCAGCTGAGCCATCCGGATCGACACCATCGATGGCTAAGCTTCCAACCAACAATAAGAATGAAATCAATGCTTCATCAAAACATCCGTAAAATGTATAGTCAACAGCGTTCTCCCGCCTTTTGTATTGCCAAACAGAATCTTGACCCGTTCTCCCGGAAGATGTATTGCCATGTAAAATTTTATCCCACAAAACGTATTGCCGCACACATTCTCTCGCCAAATGTATCGCCACCGAACTTCAGAGTAATGAAGAGACACCGATATGCATGAGAAACAAATTCTCTTGGAGATCTCGCGCGTGTACTACTGGGAATTTGGGAATTGAGACTATCGAACCATTTTGAAAGGGATATAACGCTGATGAAGATGCAGGATCTTTCAGTGGGTTGGGTCCGTTGACACGAGCTGCACTATCTGTTTGGACAGGTGTGAACAGAAAACGGGAGGGTCAGTCAGGAGTGAGAATAACAGTGGAATGGGTGGATGCGCAGACAATCAGAGTGCCACGTTGCATACGGTGAGATACATGCCAGCGTGCCCACTTCTCTACCGTCTACTAAAGGGTAATTTATACTACAGCCCGTGCGCCAGACGCAAGCATCCATTTGCGAAGGATTTTCCATATAGACCGCTCAACACCGTATGAGTGAAAAGAACGTGCGGCCGCCGCGGCGCCGTAAACGCGTGCGTCTGAGCTGCGTCAGCGATGACTCGCCCAATCCTTTATCATGTAGGCGCACCCGCGTCAAACGCACGCATCTAGTATAAATTGTCCTTATTTCTGATTTAAATGAGTTTGCTGATCATAAAAATTGACGGATTGTACGCGAACTGGCGGTACCAATATCCATGCCACAAGAAGATAGTGTACCTTGAAAAAAGAGGCAGTCGAGCCTCCACCTTGGATTCCGTACTTGATCTTCGTCTGTTTTGCGAGGTCCTCGACACTCTCGATGGGAGCCTGCATCTTCTCCAATGTGAGAAACGCAGCTAAGTTGGCAGTGTATGACGATACGATAATCATAGTGAAGAACCACCAGGCGGAGGAGGCTATTCGGCCAGATATGGATCTGAACCAGTTGTATGTAAATTCTTGTAGGTACCTATGACAATGGAAAGGCTTGTTTAGCATTATACCTTGGCAGTATGTCGGTCCCTTGTTGCATGAATGCAGCTAAGGTGAACCAAAGGCAGTTGTAGACGGAGAAATCATTTGAAATGGTGAAACCCCCTCGTGCAGTTTCCTCCACCCTCCACTCATAGGGTGAGAAGCGGGAGACCAAAAATATGACGACGGATACCTGCAGAACACCGTTTCTGGCAACTCTCCAAGATGGAAGCCAAGGTAAAATTACTCACCCCAATATAAGCGAAGATGATGTACATCCAGATTTCCGTGCTAAGCGGCTGCATGAATGAGAAGACGGAGAACTCCTGTTTGTCCGGCTTCTTAATCATGATCGAGATACCGGTGGTCATGAATGGCTTTGAGAAGTCGACAACACGTTCACGTTCCTGAAACCATGCAGTTTTTAGCAGCAGTGAGAAGCTTTGGTCTTTTCCAGACGCCTACCCCTTCCCTGACCTGATTGATGGTGAGTGACGCGACGGCGACGTCGGCCTTGCCATTGAGAAGGTCGCCCATCATGCCGTCCCAGCTGCCATCTGGCAGTTTGGACCCAGTCTTTTCACCGAGGTACACCTCGAAGTTGAACCCGTCGATGCGGTCAGCCAGCAACTTCAGCAGATCTATGCAGTAGCCCTCGTACTTGTTGTTACCCTCACATTCCGTACGGTTATTTGGTTCCATGCATTCGCGTTTTGTCATCACAAATGGTGCTACCTAAATGGGTTGACAGGAGATGCTGTGAGTTTCTGCGTTCGATTATAACTACTGTTGTAGCGTTTAAGCCTGATATCCTTTAGTGGTTCCACGAAATGAGCACAAGAGAACGTACCCATACAGTGACGACGCGCACGACGTTCTTGTTCCGGTTCTCCATGGTCTTGCGGGTATGCTGCGCGACAGTTCTGTCAGCGAAGAAACCAGCGCCTTGTCTCCAAGCGAGCACCTCGAAAATAGACTGACTAGAACTATTCATTCAACCGAGTGATTCAACTCTACTCTCTCGCGAAAGCTTCACTGAATGCTCAGTCTCCCAACACTCAGATGGAAAAATTCAATTGGATTGGAACTCGCATACAGTGAACATCAATGAAAGTGCCTTCTTCGCGGTGTCTGGGAGCACATGGTGCCACTGCGACGCTTAGGCTGGAATCATCGTCGTGGTACTAAACCATAATGTTTTCTTGATAGTTGGTCGATTTCCTAATGGTTAACAAATACGATGAAGAACTATAAAGAAAACGTTGGCTTGCGATTAGAACGGCGGCCGCGCCACGGGCTCCCTGAGTCCACGAAGAACGCACTCTTATCGACGTTCACTGTGTGTACACGGATGAACGTCTTATCGGGAAATCAACAAAAAAATTCGGAAACCTGACTATAAAAATATGAGAATCACAAAAGTGAATTCTTTCATGGTAGAATTCTAGTATCGCGCGCGTGATCTATAATATACTGGATTCTGCTCTAGTTTGCAGGTTTTTGAAAGTCGAGCAGAGTTCGACTACATAAGTTCCAGTCATATAATTCATATTATATCATTATTCGCATCATTAATATTATATATATATATATATATATATCATATCATTGATTCATATCATCATTCATTCGTTTTAGTCAGCAGTCGTATCACACATATCAGTCATTCTAGTCCTAACCAGCAGGATTCAGTCCGAGACCTATGACCGTTGATGCTTACACTGTTTGAAAGCATCGTCCCACCTCAGAATTGTTCTTGAGATTTTCGCGTGAAAAGAATCTCCAGCAGCTGCTGATCAGAATGGTATATGTGATTCAGTAAAAAACTGCCTAAAACCCGTTTTCAAGCCCCAACTATTGAGGAGCCTGTGGGCGGAGCCAGTGCGAAATTACTGGGTTTTACCCTCACGAGTTCCCTTGCTCTGAGGCATGGAAAGCAGTTTCTATTCTGTTAGGGAGTGGATGAGAAACTCTCACGAGTAGTATAAATTTCCCTAAAGGGGACTCTCCCCGGACTGATTTATTCAGACGGTGCCTTAGTCCCGCCCCTCAGCTCCGCCCACAGGTTTCTCAAGAATCGTGGCTCAAAAACGAGTTTCTTCAGCAGTTTTGCACGTCTTCACATATACCTTTGTGGTCAGCAGTTCTGGGAGATTCTTTTCACAAGAAAATCTCGGAAACGGTTCCGGGGTCGGTAATGTCTTTAATGCATTTAATGGTACAGTTGAAATCCAAGCTGTCTCTAAATATGAGAGTTGTAAGCGCTATCGAATTCCCGCGCAATTGCCACTTCGGGGTAGGCGCTAAGCGTAACAAAGAACGTCGATAGCTTTCCCAGAATAGACCGGAAAAGTAATCCATTTACTGCGCACCTCCTTGCTGTTGAACGTCGCTTTCGTGTTCGAGACGAGGTCGACCACAGCGACGTCGTAGTTCTTGCGGTGGCCGAAGCGGTCGAACTCGATGTTACCAGTGAGCGTCCCATCTTTCGCGTCGATTCTCAACTGGAATATGACGATTCCGTGCAGTAGAAAATGGTTGCGATTCTAACACTCACTCCACGCAGAGCTTTGGCCACAGTCCTCCCGTGTTCGAATGAGGCAAATGGTCTCGCTGGGTGGACACGGTCTGCCAGTGGATCGCAGTAGATGCCTGAATAGTAATCGTATGAACATATTATTCAGCAACATGGTAATAAAACAACAACATGAATCGTGGGAATAACGGTTTAATTACCCATGTTCTATGTGTCCACTACTTTGCGGGTCGGACACATTGAACTTGGGCAATTAAACCGTGATTTTCATACATCTTCTCCAGATTTTCTCCAAAGATATGCAGATGCGACTGATAATCATACTATGATCCTATCCTTCCCTTTCAGTTGGGATTAGCTGTCTCTGACATTGAACTTAGCGAATTAATTCTTTTTTTTTTTAAACATGGCGCAATACTTTCGAAATCACGTTCCTGAGCAGTCCTGTGGTGAGGCAAATCAGTAAAAGAATCAATGAGCCTAGGTTGTTATGGCAAGCCTAAATTTCCACCAATAATTTGCATGTAAAAGGTTTGAAGAAGATCAAATAGTTAAATTATGAAGTAGGAGGAAGTGTAGGCAACGACGAGGAGATCGCACACAGCAGAGTCTTCTGTAAATGTGCAGTACGTCTAGTTTACACTAAAAATTGATCAATTCGACAATTTAATAAACCATTCAGGGACTGAATCAAAAATTCAAATACTCGTTGAAGAGAAAGCCTTACAGCCCTCCTCATCCTTCTTTCAGAGCCATTGTTCTCTTGTTTTGGAAAGCGCAAATTCTTAGCTCGTTCAAAATTGAATATTCGATTTCGAATACAACTAATGCTTTATTTGATTCTACGTATATGTATTAGATTGACGCAAAAGAAATGGCGCTTTTTTGCGTTGACTCTTTTCTTTCGCAACTTCGATGTACGATAACTTCGGCAGAGCATAGAGATAGTTTAATCAGCAGCGACCATTGCTTATCGTATGAGCAGATCCATGACGCCGCACATCTATATCTCGTGGAACAATGAAGCTAAGAACAACAAGAACTTCGTATTCATATCGTCACCTTAGACGAATTTTTCTTCTGGAGTAAGAGTTTGTGGAGCTGGGAAGAGCGGTAGAATTACTACAATTTTCCTGAAGAAAACGATCACTGCACAAAAGTTTCCCATTCAAATTATCAAAGTTCAAGTCAGCTCTTGGAAGCAAATTTTGGTCGAAATTTGGGTAGCAGAAAATGGGGTTTTGAGGGTATCAAGCGTTTTTCCAGCAGACAGTTTGCGACTCTTTGAATCCAATGAAGCGGTGCGTGTTGTTGAAAGTGTACGTTCTGGAAAGCAGGTTGGAGAGAACCTTCTTGCAAGAATCCCAGAAATAACAAATGCTTCAAAAAGTGCTTATCCACATTTCTCCAACAGCAAAGCCGTTGCATCAGAACTCACATATGGAGCGAGTACCGACGTAATGACCTAATACAAAGAAGATGTTTTGGACTGTATCACCTGTGTGTAATGTGGTAGAAAAATGAAGGAAATTTGAAAAAAATTGAGAACGAGTTTTCTGGACATTTTCAATTACTTCACGTCTGCTAGCTGCAGGAAAAATCTCTCGTACCAAGAGAATAAAAGAGCTTCCTTTGCTCTACAAGTGCGTTACTATGTCTAGATGTAATGCTTCGTCTAGGCGAAATTACATGTTCTTGAGAAAAGTAGCGCCATTCCTTTTGCATCAACCTAATAATATGTACACCATCGATTGTAAGTTTAGATGAACTCACCAG
This sequence comes from Ancylostoma duodenale, assembly GCA_000816745.1. Lineage (NCBI taxonomy): Eukaryota > Metazoa > Nematoda > Chromadorea > Rhabditida > Ancylostomatidae > Ancylostoma > Ancylostoma duodenale. The sequence continues at coordinate 23,504 of KN726606.1, forward strand.
GATACCCTCTGTTGAAGAACCTCCCGTGTCGGAAGGTCCCATGAAACAGCGAGTCATTCGAGGCAAGGCACTTTGCGAAGCCACTCCACGCCACCAGCATCGCATCATGAGCGAGTGCAGCTCGACTCTAAAGCGTATCATTGCAATTGAAGCACTTCAGGAAATAAGTAGCCAATGTTACAAAAATAGAAAAAAATGCACATCGACATCGCCGTAGGTGTTGATGAAGGTGTCATCCAATTTCCTTAAGTGTTTTTTGAGGTTCCAGTAGGCACGACCTTCTTTATTAATCAGCTGGAAGCCACTGATGTTGATGTTTCCATTTTGGAACATCTCGACATCATACGGCAGGAAATCCTGTAGTAACTATGTTAAAACAGGACATCAACTTCCGAGTTGAAATGTAATTGGAGTGTATCCTTACGAAATTTGCAACTACGTAGTGATAATTTGCTTGGCTGAATTGAGCTGTCCTTATGGCAGCAAGGAATTTCTGCTGGCGAGCGGCTGATGTTGTGTCGATGAGGATCCTCCGAGAAAAATCGCGATTAGTGTTGTTCTGACTATAATAGAAGAGCACAGGTGCACTAAGATCCCTTTTTCAGATTGGTTTTGATAGCGTTCATGAAATGTCTCGAAAGGCCCTGACAATTGTGCAACCACCTCAATGGAAATGCTTCTTTTATTTATAAACAGAGTCACAGAGTCTTTTTCTCACCTGTTTGTAAAATTCGAACGTTCAAGATTGAACTGCCTCAAGAAATCGCTGAATTTCCCCGGATCCCTCGGCAACTCCAGAAGCTGAGCACTCGTGGATCTGTTGGATTTCCTATGCAAATGGTGCCAAAGCCAAGGTAAAGGAACTCCCGCTGAAAGCGATGTAGTTTTTTTCCAGATTTCCGAGCATGAATGCTCATCTTCACTTACGGGGCGTCTAATACCCAACTTAGTGAGAAGCATGGCAGGCCAGAATCAAGCAGCAGGAATAATGGACGATTATAAAACATTTGATCACCAAATTTTATTAAGGCAAGCTTGATGCTTATAGAAGGACAGCCAGGGTTGATCGAATCAGAAGACCTGCAGCAGAAGAAGTTCTGAATGATGCCATCTGTCACTCTTTGCTGTGGTTTTTCTGCATGGATTAGGCCTGGCGGTTCTTCAGCAAGTTGCTCTGGAAAGTCCTCGAGAAGTCCTCTACAGTTCTAAGATACCCACAGAATTGTCCTGAGGCTTTTCCAATACCTGAAGCCCTTCGGCTGAAAGACTGCATCGTCTTTCAACGTTACTGCAGGCAGAAAATGCTAAGAAGGACCACTTATGTGAATTATCGGACACTTACCATCCGCGTGCGTCAGACCACGGTAAAGCAGTGTTTCGAAAGCCACTGTCCATTTTTCGGAAAGAACAGAGGCCGTATGCATTATTGAAATTACCCAGGGTGAACATACTAACATCAAACAAATTCACCCCTCGTCAACACGGGCATGACACGTTTATCCCGGGTAATTTCAATGATGCCTCCAGGTCCAGGTCGGTTTTGACTTAAGATGACTTACAAGGTACTACATTAAGACAGAGCACCTTTTAAATCACATTTAGCTCTTTTTCCCAAGTTCAAAAAGGCAAAACGGCCCGAAGCAACGCGTGATGCTGCGGAGGGTACGTAGACGCTCCATGCACCCGCCGCAATTGGTCAGAACTGAGGCTGGGTATTAGAGGTCCGTAAACGCTAATATTCTCACATAAAACCTACAGAACTCTCCATCTGTCAGTATGATGATTTCCCTCCATCGCTTGTGAATGATGAAGTCAGCCAGCAACTCGGCGGAAGAGGGACGAACCGACACTTCAAAGCTGCAATGACAAGCTGGGGATAACTTCTCGACTTTTGTAGATTTACGACGGTTGTGTCGAAGTAACAGAAGTAATATGGGTGACAGATCAATTACAAGTTCGGAGGATCCTGGGGATACAGTGGAGATGTGAGCGAGATCAACGGCATCTCCAGAGTGTCCGCTAGACCTCGGACTGCCTCGTTTCCTCGGCCGCCGTCGATGCTAATCACAGTCATACCACCTTCCTTCAACTCCTGACACACTGAAACGAAAGGGTGATCTCTTCTTCTAGGTGGAATATTTTCGAATGAAGCAGAGCTCTGCCTCAAGAAAAGCAGTAGAGGAACTGTGAGACTTGTCAATATTCCGCAAAAACACGTGTGAAATAAGGAGATACGTAACTTCTGTGGAGATCTTCAACCTCTAATTTCTCCAGCGTTTCTATTGGACCGAGAAATGAAATGACGCAAACAGCTCAAAGCTGGACATGCTTTCGAACTTCTTTTTCATCTTAGGAATTCTACGGATCAATCATCGTAAGATTCAATCGTGCCTCACCAAAATGTCCTAGACATTCTCAGCGCTTTCAGTGCATACATTTAATCGCAGCTAACTAATAGAAGTGGGAGAAAATTAGAAAGGAATCGTAGGCGTGGGATGGCACATGTACCGTTGCTTATGACGGAAATGCAAAAATAATTAAATGAGAAATCACTTCTCTCCAGCAACGGCACAGCCGCTTAAATGCAATTCCGTTCAAAAGTTGGGGTCTGTAATTTACTCGGAACTGTAGGAGACCTCACAACTGTTCAACCTTATGGTACAAGGATCGTAACGAAATGTTCTGGGGCAGACCTCACATAACATTAGGTTGGTGCAAAGGTTTTGTCGGTTTTTTTTCCAAAATTCTTCCATTCTCCTCAGAGGTCGTATAACATGTCCATTAAAGTAAGAAAGCAGGATATCCCCAAAAATTAACAGACGCGCATTTTCATAGTTCCGTTTTCCGCGCAATTTTCCATTAAAACCATTTTTCCATTGAACCCCAAATTGGTTCCAAACACCTTCGTTTCACTCAACCTAAAGACAGACCACTATTGTGCTGTCGAACTCTGTCTTGACTGCGTGTTTTTTAGAGAAACGCACACAAGCACTTTTTGAAGCACTTTCTTTGCTACTTCTGGGGATTCTTGGTAGATGATTCATTCTATGCTGCTCATTCGTAGCAGTGCACTAAGCATTACCTATGGCTGTTATTTGGTCCAAAAAGTCGAAGATACCCCACTAGAAAAACGCTCGAGATTGCTAATGACTCATTTTCTGCGCTGCCTGAATCGTCTGAATTCGCTTTCAAGACCTGCCTTAAATTACGATGATTCTGCTGGCACACGATTCACCCCCGATCACATTCTTCAGGATTTTTGCCGCATGGGTTCTACCTTCCTCTGTTCCTGGACCTCATGCTATGCGAGGAAAAACTGCCAAACATGACGACCCAGAAATGATAGTCTTTGATTTCTGAGCAGCGCAGTTTCCCGTGTTCTGAATATAGAGCAGCCCAATGGACGTGATCATAAAATAAATAGTGGCCTTCACCAATTGGCCTGTACTCATAGAAATTAAATCGCTCGTCAAGGTTCTAGTTTGGTAAAGTTGTGGGAGAAACAAAACAGATGATGAGAACGACAGAGTTTTCGGAGCAACCTAATATAACTGATTAAATTTTGAAAGCCTCTACTTACCCTCAAGAATGTATAGTTCTAAGATAGAAATGTCTCACAAATGCATCTGCTCATTAACCAGCTTGCCATAAAAAAGGAAGGCAGTCAGCTTGGAAGTGGGAAAATCAATTTTTTAGCGGTGAGCAGGAAATTAAGGGGCTTCTAAAGGACGTAATTGCAGGGCGAGCCCTGAGCCTCTTCAGTGAACAAAAATGTTGATATCATTTCGCTTTGCAGTCAGAGCCCTTCCTGAATTCCTAAAGGCGAGCGGAAAAATCCGTGGTCCTTTCTTCACAATGCTGTAAGTACCAAAACTCAGGGTAGCCCTTCTTCTGGAACATTTCCGGAGAAAGATTTCCCGTTTCTAATTCCATGAACAGCTTGACGAGAGTATTCAGAAATTAGGATATCGAGGTTCCTTCTTGGACACTGTGCACGTGTAATTAACTCCTCCATTCTCCACCCTCTTGGAGCCCAGCGAAGCGAATCTGTTGTTCTGGGCAGATAATTACTACCCTCACATGTCACGTCGGATGATGAACTTATCGATTTCTGATTTTTGATCCAAGGAATTGAACAGCTACACAACTAACCTTTGCTCACCACACTCCATCCCTCGGACGACCCAGTCTCGACATCGTAGTGATCGTATGCGAGCCTAGGAACACAATTGTAGGATAAAATAGAATACCTATGTTCATTGATAATAAGGGCATCAGAAACAACACTGCAACTACGTCCAACTACCCTTTATTTATCCGGTGTCATATCGAAAATCCTTACTGGAATGCAATACTCGTCAGTGAAATAAAACATGAGATCGAACCTGAAGGGTGCTTCTGGCCCTGTATTTATCTCATCAGCGGCGAACTGCAAAGCTTGCACTGCCACATTGGCCTCCTCGGATGAGGTTGTAAACGATTCTGAAGGTAGAAATTTCCGAAAAGATTATTTGATGCGGAATTCAAGCGTTCCAGTAAATACACAAGTAGCAACGCAAGTATTTCTTTACGAAGCAGATAACCTACTTATGATCACCTTCGATGGATACTGGAATGATAGCTGCGCTAGAAGAATCGTTACCCACAACAGTAGAGCGATATGCTGCGCTAGATTGTGGGAGCCATAGGGCATGACGAAGATGGGCTACTAGGAGGCGTCTCACCTTCGCCACGAGTTATTGGGCAGCTGGCTAGCCGGCAAATTGAGTTTGGCGCAATCAGTCAAGAGGCCCTCGATGGCCGCCACGCTATGAGGACCACGCACGTCTTCTGACGGCCCTCCACCCGCTTAAATGCCCAATTGCCTGCATGACCTTTGAAGCTGGCGAGCATGCAGCGCTGCTATTCGTTGGGAATTTTGCAACGGAAAGTCGTAGGTGGAGCGCCGCCTTCCCGTGTCGGAACAGGAATGCTTGGAACAACTGGAAGGATTCTCCTGTCATCCCTTGAAACGGCTCGAATATGCCGTGAGCATTCGAATCCCAGCTGCTAGCGAATAGAATTGCCTTTGTTAGTACCATCTCCTATCAGTAGCGGACGCAGGGGTGCGCCCCCACCCCCGAGAATGGGTCGCCAAGTTTTTGAAATTAGTTTGCAACACAAATAAAAATTGGAATAAGTTTGTTTTTAATTGTTTATTTTTATTATTATTTTCAGAAAGTTTTTATTAATTATTTATTATAATAATTAATATTTTTATTAATTTTATTAAGTTGATGCGAAAGAAATGGCGCCGCTTTTTCCAAAAACATATAATTTTGTTCAGACAAAGCACTACATCAAAATATGGTAACGTACTTGTAGAGCAAAGAAAGCTCTTCTACTTTATGAGAATAGGAGGTTTCTACTACAGTTAGCAGACGCGAAAAAATTGAAAATGTCCAGAAAACTCGTTCTCAGTTTTTCGAATTTCCTTGATTTTTCAATCACACTACAAGCAATACATTCCAAAACACCTTCTTTGCAATAGCTCATGATGTCTGTACTTACCCCTTACCCATATGTGAGCTCTGGTGCAACGGCTTCGCTGTTGAAGAAATATAGATGAGCACTTTTTGAAGTA
>KN726607.1:0-22984 GCA_000816745.1 Ancylostoma duodenale
ATCTTTCTGGGAGGAGACGGATACCGCGGCGGTGGAAAGCCTCGTCCTTCGACTCAATCTATTCCTTCACCCATTTGTCGACATCTTCGACAGATTGGAAGCGCTACTCAGAAAGCCCGTAGGACATCGACCGAAACAAACGGTACTCTGACGGGGCACAGTCTCATGTATGAGCAGCACGGGGTAGCACATCCCAGCGAAGTGCTTTAAGCGTTTCCTTGACGGCTTTTCTGACATGTGCCAAAAAGGCACTGCTCCACATTGAGGACCCAAAATTTTCAAAAAATCTTTTTTCGCCGAAACTTTGCACGGGGTGGGGAGGGCGAGTAGCGGGCAAGGGGGGGGGGGGTTATTTGAGGTGCTGAACACGAACATTCTATCCATTTTGTATCGTAACAGGGTTACTATGACAAATAATGCTTATTTGGCTCAAATACGACATGATTATCGCTGTAAAACACAACGATGTCGATGTCAAATCAAAACAAATGTTTACTGAATACTACTGACAGATGTCAATCCAACAGAACGGAGCAGCGTTTACAAAGCATTTGCAAGGATAACTAATTATTATAACTACTTACCGCTTGAGGGCCAAAACGTTTTCACATATGTACCTAATACATACAGTGAGCGCCGATGGAAGTGCGTTCATCGGGAATTCGGGAGGCACGCCACGTGACCTCCCCATTCGCCGTTACTAGGTGTGTGTTATTGGCAAATCGGGGTTTTCTTGATGGTTTTTCACCTATTTGGTATCAAACACCAAGAAAACGGTTTGAGTTTCGAGATAATAAGATTGGCGATTCTAGCACGAGTGGTGGGGTGGCGACGCGCGCTTTCTGAGTCCGCGAAAAACGCACTCCCATCGACGCTAATCGTATGTACCTGGAAAAAAAGATGAAGGCGCGATCACCCTCCCCTTTCCCGTGCCATTCGCCATACTCTCTGTGTTGGGAGTATCAGAGGGGAGGAAAGGGCACATTCAAATTAGACTGTGACCTGAGCAGTGTTGCAGCTGGGCAAACGTGTTTGAACGGCATAGCTGCTGTTCAACTATCTGGAAGCTCATCTCTTGGAAAATTCAAAATGAAAAGGTATCTGCCACTACTGAAGAAAAAGCGGAGTGAATATTGATGATAATAATACTGATCAGCCGCTCACACTGTGGACGGGGGAGTGAAGGAGCAGTGAAAAGATGAGGCAGATTTAACAAAACTATTTCATTGTTGGTGTTGAAACTTTGTAGCAGCACAGTCCTGCGCATACGCATGCAATATGTACAGTGGCGGCCACATATTTAGCACGCTGCCAATTTCGGGCGGGTAACTGATGAAAATATAAAAGTCGTATTTCAAGCTTGAAAAGATCTATCAAGACAATAGTTGAGAATGTGATAGGGCAGAGTGTTCTCTTTCTTACTTCTGCTCTACTCCTCAATAAAATATTTCTCAGTGGAACTGCGGTCATTCTTCGCGCTTAGAGCTCAAAATACAATACTTTTGGAAATATTTTCGTTTCTCTATTACATTAATTTCTCGAATCGAGGGAAAATGTGATTTTATCCTCGAAATTAGTATGCATTTTGCTGTGGTAGTTTCCATGCACAGTTATTCACCTCAGGGGAGAACAAGGATCGTCAACATGCCTCAAAAATTGGGGAAAAAAGGATTCATGGTGATTACAAGCAGAAAGGACGCACTTTGGCTGTGGATTTTTCTCCAATTTGTGCTACTAACAGGCACTCAGGTAATCACAGGAAAATTCTGACGCTTGCAATATTCTCGGGATTCATTAAAATGAAATTATTGACAAATTTAGAGGTTTGTTTCTGCCACTGGTTCCAGCTGGTACGGAGAGTGCTATAATAGGTTCCATAGCAAAATGTTGAGGAGAGGAGTGCGCACTATAAATCACCACTTCACTTCTCTCTATGGGTAGAAGCAAGACTTTTATACCTATTTTGAGAAAACAGTCGAAATTGAGATTTTATTTTTTAATTCAGTTTCAACTGGGTCTTCGCCCCTGATGAGGAGTAGGAAGGAAGCCCTCATAGTGCCCCAACACATACTCGAACTTTGTTTTGATTGCTCATTCTATGGATGAGATATGCAGAAAGTTATGTGGTAGAAAATCGTGGGCGTGCTAAATATGTGGCCGCCACTGTATATTTAGTGATAACGTTTCCAGTATTTTTCAAACATCATTCTTTTCGTGATAAAACAATTTTCTAGTAGCTCGTTAGAATTCCGTCCATCAGGTGAGACATATGTATAACTTTTCCACACTCCATTCATCTTAAATTACTGTCGCCGCCCTGTAGTGCAGCAGTTTACCGGCTGGAATTGTATAGCGAGTTAGACAGTGGTAGATCTGAATTTTTTTTTGGAAAGGTTTGGTTGTTCTGAGGTACATCACGAACGATCCTATGCCTAAACGCTCAGAGAAGTAGTACATGTACGTCAACACCAAGCACATCGCCACGAAGTTGACAAGGATGAGCAGTCTGAGCCGCAGCCAAAGACATGTGATCACCCTCTGGAGGTAATGGTCACTGCTTGATGTGAAATGACAGGCATCATCCACCATGCGCTACTGCCACGCAACACTGCTCTCAAAGTAGAGCCGTGCTATCACCAGCCGGATAGATTGGCCACAAAAATCGCAGAGAAGAATCCGAATCACGGTTAGACTCAACTTCTGCACGACTATGTTCGTCCACACACTGATTGACTGTCCAGAAACTACCCGACTTTGGATGGAAAGGGCTGACTCACTCAAGGTACACCCCTTACCTTGCGCCGAAAGGTAATCACCATCTCCTGTACTTTATATATTTCCTAATAAGCTTTCCTGGTTCTGGAAAGTCGAGAAAATGTACGGTTCCAAAAACCGCAAGAACTTTCCCGACATCCTAGTAGTTAATTTAAAATCTGAAATTTTCGGCAGCATTTTCTGCAGTGCAAAAGATTCGGTAGTGGAAAAAGATACATATTCAAAATGACGTGCACTTCCTAAATTCTCAAACAAAAACGGAATTGTTTTACTTCTGAAAAAAAGTTATGCATGAGTTAAGCCTTGCAACGGATTACCGCGCGTCTATTTTGCAAAGATTAGCAGCGTTGTACTGTAGGAGCGGATTAATAAATTTTGCCTACAGTCGTCCCACTAACAGCTACATCGTGGGGATGATGTAGCTGTTAGTGGGACGACTGTAGGAGTCAACTGGCGGTGTATTCATTCTGGATACAGTGTTTTCAAACACAATGACACAGTCATGCATCAAAAGGTTTCCCGGATTACACAGGTAAGTCGTGGCGAGTATTATGCAGTAGCAAGTGGCTCTGCTAGTGGTTTGATCTTCAGCCTAGCGATCCAAGTCTCCTAACTCTTAGGGGCTCTCCAAGTGGTGCCGGAATCGCGGAGAATGATGCATTCACTTTTGCATGCAGGGAATCCCACTGTTTAGTGCTTAGTGCTACACACGTACTCGAATGACTCCATGCACTTCGAGTCTACATAGTTTAGCGATTCAGGACCCCTAAAAGGCCACTGGCCAGAGTCGTCCACTTCGCCTATCAATCACAACTAATGTAACGGTGTGTGATGGTAAACCCGATGTTATTTTCTCAGCCTTTTTTACAAACGTTTATCATCATTCATTGTACGTTGTGAATGGGATGAGACGAACAAGTTGAACTGTATTTACGGTAAATTTATATTACAGAAAACACCGTGACAAGCTACTCATACTGCCGCTATACTCCACGTAGAGTAAAGCACCACGCGTTACCATCACCAGCTACACCGAATCGGGTATCTATCGGTATCAGGCACAGAAATGAGAGAAGATAGGCTTTGATACTAAAGTCGTCACTCACTTGTTTCGTGACTTGAAGTGCCAGAATCGAAAAATAAAGTGAACAAGAATTTAATTAAACGTCGAGCTCAACGTTCAAGTTTAAGTTAAAGTTTAATTTAGAGCCGAGAATATTCTGAATTTAAAGTCGAGATTGTTTAGAAAAAATACATAAAATAGTAGAAATAAGGTACTAGAAATAGACAAATACCAAAATTCCATCCATTTCGTAGAGTATTTGCGGGAAATTTGCCGACCCTTTCTCAGGTGAGGCACCCTTCTGCTTCCTTGCATCCCTTTCGGGCCCACACCTTCATGGTGCAGATTCATTCTTCTGCGAGTGATGCGTATGTTCTTTGCCTTTCCTTTCTCGAGACTATGCGCTTACGTAAAGTTAATAAGCACGTAATGATGAACTTCGTTTTCATTTCTAGAGACTGATAGAGTTCACTGAAGCGACCATTATTTTGAGAAAACTTATTTGACCTCACAGAAAAATAGGGAAGTCATGTTGAAAACGTTGTTCTTCGAGGTTTAAATTCAGAGACAGATGATATTCCAAGTGATGAGGTGGTCTTAGGATGCTTTGAACACAGCCCTATGAAGAAATAGTTCGTCAAAAGGGTCGTCAAAAGTTCCTTGGCACTGCATTTGGCTATGAATATGTCTTTTCGCTGGGGATTACCTGAAGGAAATGTCGATAAAATGGTTTGCTGTTATCATTCTCTTTTCGAGCACGAGATATGCAAAGAGGACATACCCCCACACCTTCTCCAGACGAACATTGTGCCCATTTATGCAACCCACGCGAACACTCCGAGGAAGGCAACTGAGCGTTCCAGCAAGAGGAGCGCCGGCTCACAAGTCCAAGAGGGTACAGAGCTGGTGTCGCGAGAACCTGGCCGAATTCATCGATGCGAATGAATGGACGGCGAACTCGATCTTAACGTCATGGATTACTCATTCTTGACCACTTTGGAGAAAAAGGCTTATGCCAAATGACACGGCACTGTGGACGCCCTGAAGTCCTCTCTCAAAAAGGCGTGGGAAGAGGTTCCCTGGGAGATGCTGCTGGCAGTCGTAGAATACTACCCAGGGCGCAGCACTAGGTGGTCACTGACCACCAGGACTTAGTAGCGTCCTGCAGGTTCAGGGGCTTAGCACCAATGTCCGGGGCGTAGCGCCAACCACTAACCGTCTACTGATGTTAGACACAAGCAGATTTCAGAGATCGACGTCTGGAAGATCATCAAAATCGTGGCTGAAGATCACCATCGTTCAACCATTTACTCCATCCCTACCTTGCACTCTGGCGCGCTCCAGTGATAATCAGGTGTTGCTCAACCTGTAGGAGACGTATCATGTTGAAATTTTCATTGTAGATGCGCACTATAAAAACAAGTATCCCACCAAAGTGGCACTCTTCGTTTCTGAAAAAGCGTCTTCGTTTTTGAAAAAAAACCGTCATTAATGGTCAAAAAGTGGTTTTTGACCGTTTTTTGACCATTAATGACGGTTTTCTTCAAAAATGAAGACGGTTTCTCAAAAACGAGAGGTGCCACTTTGATGGAGAATCGATACCACCTAGGCGCATTTCTTGGAGTAGACAGCTCATCGGAACACTTCTTCAAACGAGAGAAATTTCTTGGAAACGTTCCGGGACCGGGGAAAAAGCGCGCCCCAGCGACAAGTTCTTGTATCTGACAGTTCCTATAACAAGTTTCAACGAGTTGTAGCGGGATCAAACAGTTCCGCACTGAGATCGGTTTTCCGAGGATTTTAAGATGGTTTAGGCTGTCTTCGCTAAATGGTACGCATTTCTTGCTGATAGATCATTTGTCGTCTTTATTAACGGCTATTTGAGTTTTTTAAATGTTACCTCCTTTTACTGAAAGAACCGTAGTGTGTAGGTACTTAGTAGCCCATTTCGGAATCCGACTAGACTTAGTATTCCCCAGCCTACACTGACCACCTAGTGCTGTGCCCTGATACTACCCGAAGCGTTTGAAGGCAGTGATCAAGGCCGAAAAAGGACACATTGAGTAATTCCCATGTATTTCTATCCAACTGAAGAGGAATAAAAGACTTTTGAAAAAACTCCAGGTTCTGTTGATTTTGATAGGAATTACGAGGTAAAAACCTTGTTGCGGTATTTAATAGGCACCCTGTAGACACGGATGCCCCAGACGGGGATAAAACCACAGACGTTGTGCACGTGTGGGCTTTTACTGACTAAATGCGACATTCGCAATTCTATACCGTTATCATTGTTGATTGGTAACGATATCAGCGAGACTTTAAGACTCATTGTCGGGAGCTCATTTCCAGCCAACTCAACGGTAGACTTTGAGGATTCTATTGGAACAAATATGAATTCTGCTTTCAAATTTCAGCAAGTGCAGTCATGATCCAGAGCATTATTTTCTGAGCACCATACAAAATCTCTAGCAAATTCATATGCGCTACATTTAGAGCTGCTTCAACTAAGAGCAACGGTTAGCAGTTGATCTTCTGCCACATTGCAAAATGGAAACACGATCTCCAGATGGAATTGTTTGAGTATGGCCCTATGGAGACTTTGGGGTTGACTTTAAGGAAACCTTGCTGTTGGTATACAGCTGAAAAAATCTTCCTCGCAACAACTAGCCTATTCATTGAACCACTAACTTCACTTTTGTCCACGTTCAAAAGAGTTGTGGAACTTGTTCTTCATCTTCGGAGTATCCCTGTTTCATCTCAGAATGCTGGCTCAACAAATTTTACGATTTCCTGACGTATGCAAATTTATGATACAAATTTCCCATTTGTAGTTCTGTATTGTTTTTGAGCACGGGTTGCAGCCGTGGCTGCAGAAGGTCTAGACGTAGCAAACACTACGAAATATGTACATACAATAACAATTTTCGCAGAGATCCCTCACTCTCAATGCTACCTTGCTGCTAGTTCCAGGCGGATCGGAAGTGTAATATTAGTTATTAATCTATGAAGATTGTTGCAAACTGACAGCCTGAACAAGCCCAGTTTTCCTGGAACAATCCTAGTTAACAACACCGACACTACATTCTTTTGGCTACATTCCCGCTTAGCTTTCGTGATGGTTTCTGATGTAGAAGCCTTGTGTTTACGAATGGAAAAATACCAAGTCTTTTCCAAGAATTTCAGCAACGACCACTAACCATGTGCTTTGAAAATCTTCAAATGTACTTTTTAACTTCCTAATGTTTCGGGAGGAATATTCAGCACTGTAACTGGAGATTTCTCCTGAGTATGGTTGTATTTTCGCTTTTTTCAAGTTTCCAACGTTCTCTTTTTTTTAATTTCCGTAATCTTAGCGGCTCCCTTCTCATTGTTTCGATGTGTATTTTTTTCCAAATCGCTGAATATCTGAATTTTTTGCATATCATACATAGCAATCATTTCTTCTTTAACCGTGTGCAAATGAATAAGCCGAACTCACGACCAGGGCAACAAGCGAGAATAAACGATCAGCGAAAAGTTATTGAAATTGTTATTGAAGCCCATTGTTCAAGCCCGAATTTTCAAAGTTTCATTTACCCATCTCTTCTGCAGATGATCGTTCATCTAGTTTTGGTGTCTGTGGACTACTTGAAGTTTGAAGTGGTGGCAAATTGTTTCATTTATGGTCAACTAGAAGGCGTACCCGGCTTCGTTAGGGAATTTTACTGCCCTGGCCTTTCTTACTGAGACGTATAGTTAGTGATACTAACACATCCACTCGAAGTGCTCATCATTTTTTGATCACTATGTTAAAGGCAGCACTCACGGAAATTCTCACTTCTAAAATGAGTCGCTTACCATGTAGCAGCCCGCTGGACAATGGCAACAATAAGTTGAACACCTTGAATGGCCGCCTCCCTGCGAATTACTGCCGTGGACACATCTGCCGCTATGGACATTAAGGTTTCGTCGCGCCAACTAACGCCGTTGACAGGGGGTGCGCATCAGGGATGAGCGGATACGAGATTTTCCACTGCCCGGGTAACGGTGCCGATAACGAATAGGCCAAAAATGCCCGGATAACGAATACCAGATAAGTGATCCAGATACTATGTACCAGACAACACTTTCTATTAGGTTGTTGCGAAATCGATGTCGGATTCTGACAGTTGACTTTGCAGTGTCATAACTCGGCTAATACTGAAGCTTTTTCCACGTTCTAGGTGTCATTCGATTCATACATCTTCGCCATCTTTCAGTTGCGTTTTCGTTCCATAAGATTTGGAGTCAAGCTTCTTGGAGTGAGCAAAATCTGCAAAAGCGTTTTGAGCTTCGGTATGTTCACTTCCTCTCAGGGATGGGTCCGACCAACTGAATTTGTTGTCATCTGTAGAGGAACAGTCCGCTGAGTAAGATAGGTCAAGGCGAGTCTCGATATCCGCTTGCAACTTCTCCAAGATCGTCTGGAGTGCGAAGTGTGGTCCTGTGCTGTCGTAAAACACCAGAAGATAATCGGAGGGGAAATCACCTGCCCAATCTTTTCATCGTGTCTTTCCTTTCCAAGGCGCAAAGAATAGGAAAATAGTGAACTTTAAAGCCATCTTCGAGATACTGAACAGATCCTCTGGTGACAGCTTCCACCAGTGCGTCCAGAACGACGTTGACGTCATTGAATTTTAGTCCATACATGTGAGACATTTATCTCCAAAACTGAACAACTTGGACCGACATTGGGGCATTCCCTCCCTCATATCATGGTAATATTCCCTTTCCTAGTATTGCGTTGTTACCAAGTTCGAATCCATAATACAGTTTGTGACAAATTTTTGCTAACGACTACACTTCGATTCACCCACGAGAAAAGCAACAAAAGGGGATATGTCCGGATGGGATTGAGAAGCGAGAAAGAGGAAGACATATACTTTCAAATAAACATACATGTGCGACTGATACATCACTTTTCATTTCAAAGTGTTATTCCAAAGTTCGAGGTTCGAAAATCCGACATCGATTTTGCAACAACCTAATACAGAATTAAAAATGATAGAGGTTAGATACGATATGAATACTGTGAAGAAGAAGTAGCACCAATTTTTAATCCTGTTACTCACCAAAATTCATCATTCTGAGCACGACGCTGAGCATGGCGTCATTGTGAAGAGGTGTAATTATATGTAGCAACTGGAGTTTGCCAAAAAAAAAACAACAGTTTCCAGGGACATTCAGATGTTTAATAATTTGAGTGGCACACTAGCTGCTAGAGATGACACGTGTCCTTGTCCTTTCACCACAAAGGTGAGGAATCCCAAGGTTGGTACCTCCGAGGTCTTGTTTTTGGGGTGGGGAGGAAGGAGCTGAAGGAGGCTTCAAACACCTTCTCTGGAGCTCTGATAAACCTTCTATTAGTGAATCACTACTAGGAGCGTATTGACTTCCGAACGCTATTTGATCAATACATTCAAGAATTGATAGAAACAGTAGGGTCCAATTAACAATCGAAATGAATCTTGCTGTGGAGAGGCACCGCTCATCGGTGAGCTGCGAGACCACCAATTTCAACGTTCTTAAGAGGCAAACGTTAGCCAGTGTTGCTGATAATTCTAAAAGTAAATGGTGGTTTCCAGGTTATTACCTGACTTTTGTCGGAAGACCCAGAAAACATGAGCAAGAGCATTTCTTTTTAGGAAGGTACAAGTCTGTGTTATGTACCTTCTCCTATCTTGCTACAAAACTGTAAATCATTGATGATGTAAAATGCGTTATATCGAGTAGTATGTACTCCTTGGAATGGAGGCTATCCTGTGCTGAGGGCGTGGCAAATGAAGCTATTATTTTCGGCCTTATCCGCACCGTTATCCGGCGCCAAAAGCGCGGATAACTGTGCGGATAACGGGTAGCTCAAAACGGATAACGGCAAAACGGACAACTGGATACGGACAATCCGCTCATCCCTGGTGCTCATGCGGTTCAGCGGACGCTTGTTCATGAACTTCGCACCATTCGCAGGGTTTCGTGGCGGAACCCATCATGGAACACTCGTCCCCGCTGTGGACACACATGAAGTACCGCCATCTTTTTCTCTGTCTTTCGCGTGTTTCACGTTACTTCATCGTTGTCGGTGAGTTCATCGTCCCTAAAAACCCCGATGTACAGTGAAATCTTCAACTCAAAAATTTCCGTGAGTGCTGCCTTTAAATAATCCCGATAACCTCTTTCTTTACCTGCACAGAAGCGAAAAGATAGATAATGCCAATTAATCGATAATTTCGTGCACAACTGTCATCCTATTCGTTTTCAGCGTATTGAGAAACCCCCAGTAGACTTGTACTCATTGACCCCTAAGCAAAAGTGGGAAAAACATATTCGTGTTCAGAGTGTTGAAGAATCCTAGCAGGCATGTCCTCGCCCATCCGGGGGCAAAAACAGCGAAAAATCAATGAAACAGATATAATCGATAGGCTCATCGCTAATCCCCAGGGAGCAGTAGCCTATAACCTCCGTAGGCCCTTGATGGATATGTATACAAAGTTTGGTCCCGATCGGTTCACTCTCCGCGATTTACATACACATACTTATATACATACAAACATTCACTTTTATATATACAGATGTGTACTCGATATACTCGGTGAGATTGCAAGGAATGTATTGGGGGAGGAGAGGATGGAGTGGGAGGTGATAAAGCAATAGCCTCTCCATTGGATGAGGCACCCGCGAAGTCATTCACGTCATTGTATCCGAATACTTCATAAAAAATATTTGAAGTAATCAGCGTTGATCATTCCATATCTAAAAATCGGCACACACAGCTTCACTTCACAATAGTTTTCCTGCTTTGTCTAATAGAATCCCAGAGAAACAGTGATCGATTGAGCCTATAGTCCTCAGGAAAGCACTTTTGGTGTCGCCTTGAAAGTATTTAGGATATGAGAGACATGAATCTTGCTCTCTTATGTCTATGACGTCTGTTATGAAAGTATCCTGTTTTTTTGCCATGGTTATGGAGTGGGCGGGAAGATACATTTCATCCATGAACGCCAATTTGATAAACCATTTGCATACAAGTTACTGTAGTAGCCTTGTTCGTTCGCACGGCTCCACATTCACTCTGCTCTCTTTTGCGCTTGGATGGAGTGGCTCATTAGATATGGTGGAAATGCCGAAGGCATACCCGGATACGACTGCAAGTGAGTAGCTAATCTTATCTGTTCTTCATGGTAACCTCTTGTGCTATTTTTGCCGCTGAGTAATCCGAATTCAGCAACTTTCTAAATGCTTTAGATCATACATTTGAAAACCTTAACAACATTTTTGCCTCATTGAGAAATGGGAGAGTAGTGTCAGGCCATTCTTACTGCCCATCACAAAACCAGGGTCTCATCGCCTTCAGTGCATCCACTAAATCGCATAATTTTCCCAGGAAGATGTGTCTATAATCTGAGCTTTTCATGTGTCTCCACTTTCTTTTCAGACTGTCCAACAGGGAACCAGGGACAAAAAATTACATAGTTGGGACGGCTTTCATCATTTACGGGTTGTTTGCTGAGGTAAATATAATTCTTACTGATACTTATTATAATACTATTTCATTTGCGTAGTTTACCTCTCAAAATAATTTGTTGAGGAAGTATGGTTTCTTTCAGTTTATCTACATGATAGATTTGACGGTCATGTTGAAGAAAAAACATCGCCGACTATCATGCTACAAAATCATGATTGTTCTAGGTATGATGTATACTTGATATGCAGAATGAATATATGTGAATGTTCGTATTTTGCAAATCTCCGAAGAATTACCGTATGTGAAATTATTGCATTAGAGTTGGACAGGTCTTGAATGTCTTTTAGGTGTGTATGATATGGCCGCCATTTCTCTCAACTCTCTACTCACCGGATATTTTTGGATCAAAGGAGCCAATTACTGTACTAATCCAACATTGATGTTTGTGGCTGGAACTGCTGCTCTTGGTAAGTTTTTTTTTCAAATATACTCATCATAAAAGATAGTGTGACTCATATATAGGTAGTGATGAGGAGTATCATTCGCATCAGTGCCCTCAAGTGCAAAACATTTTGTGTTGGATCAAACCCGCTAGAAGAAACAGAATTTTTTCTTCAAATGAATTGCTGCAACTACGTACTTTAAAGGAGGTAGAGATGGAACTTTGTCATTCATTTGCGAGAGGAAATGTAAACTCCACTATAATTGGGCAGTGGGTGCAGGGTGTATCCGGCACGGACTTTGTTGTAACCGATGTCTTGTAGATTGCTACCGGTGGTCGTACTGCCTCATGATGCGTTAAGCTACCATGCTGTTGCAAAAATAATTGCGGTTTCGGAGTATGCACGAATAAACTTTTGTCTTCCGCTCTATTTGAGCAACTCCAGTCCAACTTATTTGAGCTTCTGGTAGAGGTTTTCCTTTTCTTCCAAATGCTTCTCGAATATTCTGGCCAGTTCTTTCCTATCCCCTCTGGCTGTTTTATAGAATCGCGAACAAATGATGAGCCGACGCAATTTTCAGGTGATCATGGTTAATGACTTCAAACCGAACCACTCTGTCCCGGATGTGTCCGGTAATTTTCGTGTAACTTGGGATAATCTTCCGAAGGAAGCGTAGCTACTGGATCCCACCTTTTCGTCCGTTTCGAACCCAAGGGAACCATGGTCGTGATCGCAGGTTGTTCCTTAACGATCAAGTGTTGAAGAAAGTCGTGGGACCTAAACCGGACCCTACAAGTGCGGAAGTGAATACCCGACGATCTGACTTATGACCAGCGTCTAGACCGCTCTGACATCTTTTTTAGATAACTTTTCGTCATAAAAAAACGAGCCATTTCTAGACCGTACAAGTACTGCTGATGAAGCTCGTCGTATGTACGAAAATAACAAGCACGATTATGTATGTGTAAAGACGTTTTCATTTCCAAGTTCTCCCAAAGCAGATCTTCACCCTAGAAAAGTGGTATCAGGAACTTGGCGGTGTTCAGAGGGTGCGATCCACTGCAGCCTTCTCCAACCTAGTCATGCATTAAACGTAGGATTAAGTATCGTGATACCAAGTTGATAGCCAACAATCTGCTACAGATGTTGTCGGCAGTGGTGAACAGAAGCTGGTTTTCCCTTGCTCCAGAGTAACGCTGGGCCTCACACTTTAAAACTTACCCGTTAAAAAGTGAGGTAGTGGGGCATCGATGTTCTCTTCCATTCTTCTTATTTCTCAGATAATTTCCTTACTGTATATCCTATTGTCCAAACTCCAGATGTAATCCTGCGATAGCAGCTGATTTCTCATCTGGAGCATGCTGAAATCGCTTTTGAATTGAAATACTCGTTTTTGCAATTAATTTCGGAACAGCCTGATAGTATCAAATCCCTGATAACAAGAGCTTGGTAACACGTTGATAAAGACGTCGAAAGTTCAGCGTGCGTTTCCAATTCACTACCCCAATAGTTACGGTCTTGGGGGGTGAGCAGCGTAGACCTGCCTACCGCTTCCCATCCGTCCACACCTTTATATAAGAACGTTTGTCTATACATAGTTTTCAGTGAACTAATTGGTAGAGATAATGATAAAAAGAAAGCTTAAGAGTGAATGGTCAATCCTACTAAACGACAAGTGTTCTACAAATCTAAATCAGCGTTGATCTGTTTAGGATTATGGTGCGGCGCGTGCATGAACTGCTTCGTTTTGGTTATTAATCGCCTACTCGACGTGTGGAACAAAAGCATTATGGAAGCTGTGAGCTGCTTTCTGGCCTACGGATGGATATCATTAAGTTTTCATGAGCGTTTTTCAGTTGTTTGTGGACGAAAGGACGTATCTTGTTCTGTTGATACCACTAGCATACAGCTTGTATTTCTGCTTCTTCACTTCACCACTTCTTTTCAACTCAGATGCAACAGCATGGTTTTTCTTTACATTTGCACCAGGGCATAATCATGAAATGGTAGGAATGGGATTACTGAGTATTTTCGTCATTCCGTGACAATCAACATGAGCTTTTTTGTATTTGTTTACTTTATATTTAGTTTTACAACTATCCACACACGGCTAACAATCTGCTCATCGTGGTGATAACATGTCTCTTGTATGTGCAGTATTCGCGTGTTCTTCTGCATCATTTCAAAATTGGTAATGGTCTTTCTTGGACGCAAAAATCGGTACGTGTTATATTTTCTGAGGATAAATCTAGAAGAGCTGTCGCTATATGTATGTATGGAACTAAGCGGCATAACCGGCCCCGCACGGGTGCTTTGTTTTCCTCAGCTATTTAGTACTTTCAAGTCCAATAGCTGATATTAATGAATTCATCCAAAATGTGCACCAACTTGTTGATCAGCATCTACAGGCACCATTTTTTCTAGCGACCTTTAGACGAAAAAGTTGAGAGAACCAATAAGTCGATGTTCCCTCTCTAGAAGCTTGCCATAGTTGCATTTAGCGCAGTCGGAAAGCAATTGCTCTGGAAGTTTGTGCTGAAAAATTCCCACTATCTCGTGGCTTTCGGAAAGTTTTTGTAATCCAAATCCGTCTCTTTTAAACTAGCATAGCGCAGCAAAAAAAAACTTTTCAACGTCGCAGAGAAATAAACCAGCTAACGATGTACAGTAACTTATGCGCCACCGATGTGCGTATATGTATATGCCTACATGCATTCGTCTTTTTCAGTTCTTCATCCAGTGCTCTTCAATCTGCATGGCAAATCTTATAGCGGCTTTAATCTATGTCTACATGCAGTTTTTCCCTACTCCTTCGTACTTCGTTATCATTGGGCATATCTGCTGGCAACTAGGTCATGGTGAGGAATTTTTCTAGAGGCATAAACTATCCTAGATTCAGAACATGTGAGATCAGCGCTACGTCAAAGATCTTTCGCGGTTGCTTATTGTATATCTTCAATGGCTTAGAAAGTGCTGGGACAATGTTGATGCTCCCATTGAGTTACTTACGAATATGTGTATTGAGTGGACCATCAGCTGGCAAACGTTTCCATTCATCAGAATAGAGTTTCATTTCTACTGAAAATGTTTTAAAAAACTAGTAGTGGAATCTGGCGCGCGTGGCGCAGTGGCAAAAGGTCTCGCTGTCGCTCGCACTGTCGATGGTACGATCTCGCCCCACTGCAACCTAACATTCCATTCTTTTAGGGTTGGTGAAATAGTATCAGAGGGGACTGGGAGGATGGAACACTGATTTGGTACATCGGATGTCCGCCGCAAGTCACAGTAAGGGCACATATGCATTTAATGTCTGTACGATGCTCCGATGAAGTCGAATGTGCGTCAATCCTACGAATGGGATTAACTAACGCTAACTATCTTATCTACTTTAATGGTGATCTCATACAAAATGAAATAGCTGTACTGAAAATATCCTCGTGGTCCGGGTCTTACTCATAAAGTACTCTTCCCCCTGGAACAGCTATGTGTTACTGCGAATAAACCATTTTATTCTTCACCTAACTTCAACAGTGCAGCAGTCAACTTCCCCACTCATAACAACTCGGATCTATGTGAATATTCTTCGAAAACACGCTCACTTTTCGCCACACCCACTCTGCAGAATTGCTGTATGGTAGTGGTATGGCCTAGTCACAGTTGCGGGCTATGATCTCTTTGCTCAAAACAAATCCATTTTCCGAAGGATGTCGATCTTGCAGCTGCAGATGATTCATTGCACATCTTCTTGTAGTACATATAGAACTTCATTTCCAGTCTGAGGCCTTAAGTACAGACTTTCAACAGCGCAATCTTATCGCAGCGACTATTACTGCCTGCGCGCTGTCCCGCGCTATGGAATACACTAGTCATGGATGAAATTGCGAAAATCGTCGGATAGAATAGCGTTTGTGCGCACTTCGAAATTTCGGACTAACAATGTATGTACCTGAACGAATGAAAATACGTCTGCAAGAAATCAAGTATTCTGATGACCAGAAATCAAGTATTCTGACGATTATCACTGATGCAAATAGATATTAGATGGTTACTGAGACCCTGAAAAAAGATATGCGATAATGTACTAGAAAGAGTGGAGATTAGAAAAGACAACAACTCCTCTGCTCAATTAAATTGTTGTTTTTATATCTACAACATAACTGCGATAGATAAAGATACATAACTAGAACTTCGGAACTTCTCCTAATCAATATCCTTTTCAGGCTTTCCAGCAATTGTTTATCTGCTACTGAATCGTACCATCCAAAGCGAGGCACTGGTACTGCTGAGAATACGCAAACCCCTCAGGCCTTCCCAACATTCCGTTTCGAGATTGCCGATCATCGATTCATAGCAACTCAGGCGTATCATGCAAGTGTACCCGTTTACCTCAGGCTTTACGATAATAAATCTGAGACGTTCCACTTGTAATCTTACTTCAGCAATGCTTTTATTGCGTTGAAAAAGAAACAATCAACAAATTACTTGGAAGGAACATAAGGTACTGATTCTTAACAAATATCTGCTCTTTGATAATATAACGACGTAACTATGATGAAAACAACAATGGATATGACGAAAACAAAGCGTAGAAAAGGAAGCTCATGTATGATGACTTCCAAAATTTGCCCTTCTTGTTGTCAAAACTGTACTTGTAAGTAATGATCGTTGCCAGTCAACAACGTAAATGCAAAAGGAAAAGAGATCTAGCTTCTTGTAGTGTGATACAGTGCATAGACCTCATGATTCAACGTCGTTGAGGATTCAAAGTTCTATCTGATAGATTTTATTTCAAGTAATGTTGGACAGTTCCACTCTGTTCGTCCTCCAAGAGCAGTCGGCTCCAGGACAGCTCTCTCATCGCAAGGACCAAGAAGCGAGTTTCTATTAAGAAGACCGACGCGGGACGGAGAAGGCTCCAACCCAAACCGTATTACGCAAACGTGGGTTGCATGCCTTCGCATTCGGCAGATGGCTTACACGCATGCAGTGACCAACTGGAACAGAAGAAAGTCGAGCACTCGATCGCTTGACAAATATGCAAGATTTCGACAAAAGGAAGCGAAATAACTCCTCGAAACTGTATCATTTTGCTCTATGAGTGTACGAACAGATCTGCTGAACTCTTCGTAAAAGAAATCAGACACATTCTGTGCTGTCGCGACAAAGAGATGAATAAATAAATAATGCTGGACATGACTACAGTAGTAATGAAGTAGAAAGATGTTTGGCAATACACTTTATTAGTGATAGTAGTCTGTTGCGCCAGTCACGCATATCCTAATTGTGCAAGGCCCTGGCCGAGCCCGCATGAAAGAGTCTGAATCAGAGGGCCAGTCGTGCACCCTTTCCTTAGCAGACCGGCCGCGCAACCATTTTTATCTTTTGTTTACGTCTAGTGATCATGTAGATGCTGGAGTCCACTACATATCTTACTAATCAAACTGCAAGATTGGTAGAATTCTAAGGAGTCCTGCATCCGACGAAGAGGAGTCTGCGTAATTTAAATTAATTTATTTGAGAGAAGAACAAGTAATAACTCATGCAAAAGGTAGTTAATCAGGAGACCACCAATGTAAGCGCAACCTTAACAACGACCGGAATTTTTGAGTTACAGATCAAAATGTCCATAGAAGAGGAGACTACCAAATGTCCCAATTTGTCATGCAAAGGACAAGATTTTTGACTCTGAGGCGTTAACCTATGATATGACGAGTCCCCATGTGAAATCATAGGATGAAGTAAATTTGAATCATGAATATAATGTTAGTTCATCAAGAGTTTATCACCGTAAGAATCTACTATGTAAAAGCAGCGAGTACGGGAGCTGTCCGGAGCACTCCAAAGAGCGCGCGACCCGTCAGATAATGGGTGCGCGGCTGGTCTGCATTCAATCAGAAGATTCCCAACTGCGGACCAATTTTCATCCCCTATGCGGCCCGTCAGATTTAATAAAGTGGCTGTTCTCTTAAAAGCGCCTAAGTAGTTGTACGGGGATGAAATAGCGGGTTGTAACTACTCATTCAAAGTATGGGAATATGGGAGGTCCTTTACAAGACTAACGCAGGAATAAGAAACAGCTGAATTTTTTAGGAACACCCAAAAAATCCTCCAAGAGAACACGCGTTCGGATTCCCCAAAAATAATGTTTGTACTTGGAAAAGAGAGGGAATTTTTGGCTTTCTTCTCTCTTTTTCCGCAACAATGTCGAACCATTCCGTGACATTTTCATCTGGAACTAAATACTGAGGATAGAAGGAAGTACAACGTACAAAGTCTATGGGTTCTCTGAAAACAGCACAGAAGCAACTACAATTCCTACATGGTGTATCAGAACACCGTGGTCAATCACATAACGAGTCGCTGCACCGTACACTGTACTTGCCCTTCTGAACGTTCATCATCCAATATTTGTTGCCGTCTGAAGTCTTGAGCACATGAGGTAGGTCCTATGATTCCTTCTAGAAAATTTAAGTGTACTCAGAATTGGAGCAGCCAGGCGACACTTCTTGGGTTCAGGCTGAGCTCGATGACGAAGGGGAAACATTCTTTCATGCAGTTCGCTGCTCTTACCAGCCAGTTGTTCTTCCTCGCTGAAAAAAATGACGATGAAGGGAAACTTCGATCCATAGCCTAAGTGTAGAAGCAGTTTTGATGATCATGCCCTGCTACTGCAAAGCTCATTCTGCACATTGCTTTCCGATATTATTCACAATTTTGCACACACCTTAGACGACATACAAGGATGTTCTCAAGATCGTGATAGCTTCAAAAAAGTAAGGATAGTGTTGACAATTATTCAGTCATACCTGAGAGATTGATTCTTCCGCTCGCGAGGCTTGTTTTTTGATATCGCGAAAAACTAAAGGGCAAAGTTCTGATTTTCACTAATATCTAATGTCATTGAATTATTAACTCTTCAAGCACACATAGCTCTCGTAAATAAACAGATTCTGAGCAAGCAGAACATCCTGAACTTCCTGGGACACCCAAAAGTAGCCGGAATAACTTTTATGTGAGCCAGCCATTTGTGGTACATAGTACTATCGTCTTGGGTTAGTGTTACGGGAAACTAATCGGTAGACGTTGTTGTGTGATGTTGTGTCAAACTTGGTCAAGTTTTGAAGTGGACTGGTCTAACAAATTTTGTTCTCTAATACATATCTGTGACAATCTGTGATAATAATTTCCACGTTTCACGTTTCTCTGCACATGGGGTACAAATTGAGTGAGGTGTCCCTGGTTCCAGCATATTCGCTTTCTCACGATCAGCTAACTAACAATATTCCTGGCTGTCGAGCAGTCATAACGACAGCAAAGTGGAATTTGTGGTTCCCTGGGTCAACGATTTTCGCTCCAGCGATTGCCGTGTTACTTCAAAAAGAGTCCAAGAATGCGAACCAAAACTTCTGTGCTATGAGTAGAGGCCATTAACTCTCATATTACGAAAAGTGATGGGTGACAGCTGCTCTTTTGTTTCTTCTTGAATTCAATTCGGAACAAAACAATCCGTACACATCCGGTACTCTGTAATCACAGGATCACTTGGTTATCCTCGCGGTTTAACCAAGATACATATTAAGAGTTTGAAGAGCAAATGACGGCGGAGTGGCAGAGGGCGTGTTCAACATGATGTTGAAAATAGAAAATCTCTCGTACTAAGAAGTGATCGAAGCCATGAAAGGAGTGATGCTCAAGTCGAGCAAGGCTTGACGACAATAGGTAACTGGCCTACTTTCACCCCTGTTGTTTGGGCAGCATCGTTTTGATTCCTTGTTGCTCGTACTCGCCAAGCTTGACATCTACTCTCTTACTCTACCGCTCGTTAATGTCATAAATAACCACAAATTCAAATCTACATGTTCGTATCACTTGAATGGAACTTCTTAAACCATCAAAGTCTAGTTCAGTTATTACCATATCTTCGCTGAACAATTCTCCAATACATATTTCGAGTAGTCGCTTCTTTACTGGTCACGCTATAGAGCTTAAATTCAGAAATGATACAATTCTTTGGCTTCCCTTGAACTGTGGATTGAAATAAAGAAGATTCCTGTATTATCGACTGTCAAAGTGATCATATAGAAACATTTCACATTTGTCATCCTAATGATTCCTCTTCTAGTGTGTTTCTTATACAACTCTTTTCCCTTGAAGTACTTTGTGGTTTTCCCCTCATTTTTCTCGCTACAAATTAAAGGATCATGTGTTTTCGTAGTTCCAGTGACTTGAGTTTCACAATCTCCTAGTAGCTTGACTTGAACGCTCACAGGAATTTGTGAATTGTCTGTAAATATGATAGTTCGCTACCTCTGCAGATTAAATACTCAATTTTTTTCGTCGTTATGACTGCTAATGCATAATAAGCAAAGTGCTTCAATAAATGCAGCACCCACGGAAGTCTTCGTGTTGCTCGTCAGCCGGGAACCCCATGTAAAGCATAGTTTTTGTCCCTGTAATGCGCCAATCACTCTTTTCATTGGTATTTTTCCTGTTTTCCTTTTTGAGTCTATCATCTTT
Organism: Ancylostoma duodenale; assembly: GCA_000816745.1. NCBI lineage: Eukaryota > Metazoa > Nematoda > Chromadorea > Rhabditida > Ancylostomatidae > Ancylostoma > Ancylostoma duodenale. The sequence goes on from KN726607.1 coordinate 20,279, forward strand.
CATTCATGGGAATAGCTAATAATGGCATTATTACGTTTTGAGCGAATCGTTCCTTGAGGTCTGCCGAGTTTCCCACATGTATTTGTTTCGGAAACGACTTGCGAACTATGACCTGTATGCTACCCATTGTCTCACAAAACAAGTTTCTACAGACACTATGCAATTTCCGGAGAGTTCCGAGGCTGGGCGCAGTTTCCCGCTTGCGACTCATTGTCGCGTCGCGACGCTCCGCGCTGAGCAGGGGCCGAGCACACCGAATCACTTTTATTCTAAGAATGCTAATGCGTTCGACGGTGCAACTTTCCTAGGATTATCGGGATCGCTGTTAACACGTTTGTGACAGAGCCGATTTTGAGTGTACCGCAGCGTGGGACCGACGCGCTTTTGGACGCTTGGGCCCCGTGCACGTGGTCCCACGGAGTAGTAATTTTTCCCTTCCATGTAGAACGGTAGGTTCTTCCATGAAAATTATGTTTCCGATCGTAGTTCTTAAGAATTCTTTCCCATACTTGTTGCCTATTGTTTTGTTATTGCCATGGTTATCTAAAAGTTTACTGATCTTTTAGCTGTTGCTGTTGGAAATACCAGCGAAAAGTTCGTGGAAGTATCTGCTTTGCCCACTGCGTCTGTAAAAAACTTGTAAGCCTGTTAATGAATTACTACATAATAATTCGCTAAATAAGAACGCTTCCCCAAGATAGGGCGTTAAATAGGGCGTGCTCGACGGTCGTGCACGCTGTCGCGAATGTAGTAAGGCTCGTAACCACTCAGAACCCGTGGGTGCCGCTTTTAAGCACTGTTAGATGAACACTTTGTGTCTCGTAATGTTACGGATGTTAGGTGTATGTGATAGTGATCTTTGTGGGAAGGATTTGTATGATGTTCATTCCCCGCCTAGCTTCATTCAATTTCAAGAGTTCAACAAAATGGGGCGGAGTTAACGGCTGGCTCGTAGCTGAAGTTCTTATGAATATAAGCATACTATGTGTAATCACGAGGTCTGCCATTCATTTGTTCCCACCCATAACAACGTAACAGAAGTAGAGCTGCTAATTTTCAAACATTTAGACATGTTCAGAACTTTTGCACTAGGCACCTACTGGTTGCTTTGAGTCTCATCTGAATAAGTTAAAATCTTTTTTTTTATTTTCGTCGTTTTGATTTATGTACTTTTGAACAAGTTTATTAACCTAGTTTCAGATGGAGTGGCTAAACCGAAATGGGTGGGATTCCGAGAAGATACCGGGCTATGAATGCGAGTGGGTTAAATGATCATTCTAGGAACGTGTTAATACGAAAGCTTTCAATAACCTCATTATTCTGAATTTCTTTTTGTGTTTCTGCTTCTTGTTCTTGCTGCGTGAAGACTAGTCGAGGCATGGAATGAACCTTTCAAGAACTTAGTCGCGAAACTCCAAGCAAATTTGCGAATACTTTCGGAAAAAGGCATTGAAGTGAATGGCAAGTGAGGATTGCATCCTTATGACAAAAATATAGTCGGGAAATGATTGAGATACCCTATTTTGACAGGTCCTAAAGCCCTTTCCTTTATACTAGACACCCTCTGCAGACGCTGTAATCATACAGGAGTGAGAGTGCTCGGGAACAATTCCTCATATGTACGCCATCTCCCAACTCCCAAGTCACCGCTCCCAACTCCTCCCTCGAGGAACAAAAATGTTCCCTCAGTGAGTGTGGGACTAAGGGCGCAGTTAGGAGAATTGAAAAGTGTATGCTTTTAACAAGTTTTTAAAATGGATCCTTGCACATTCCGATCCACATTCTTGCAATCGATAGTATTGCGCATATTCTAACACATCCGCGTGGGAGAATTTCTTTTGGAGTGTCTCATTCATTTCTCGACAACCTATTATCAATTTTGATTAGTTAAATGAGGTCAATATGCTGAAAAATTGGTATTAAATATCCGTTCTATAATTTTTTATTATCTCTTCATGAAGACTCTGAAAACAGCGACCTTTCCAGAAATACGCCAAAGGAAGCTGGACAAGGAAATTATGCTATAGGAATCTGCTTCATCACATACGGTGTCATAACAGAAGTTAGTTTCATATCTTTGGAAAACGCGTACACGACGTTCTCATTACCGAATATCGGTTCATTCCACTTAGCTCTTGCTTTAACCTGAGAAATTTCATTTGAATTTTTCTTTCAGTTTCTTTACATGGTAGGTATGGCGGTCATGGCGAGGAAACAGCAGCGGCGTCTGTCATGCTACAAAATCATGATAGCTTTAGGTAGACGTTCATTTATTAATCTCATCTCTGATGTTCGATGGTGATACATTTGGCAAGGTCCATTCAGCAACCTCACAGACAAGTTTGCCAACTACCCAGGCAAACGAAGTCCGTCAAATGCATTGCAAAATAAATCTCTCCATTTGTATCGCTACACGAACCTTGCCAACTGTATCCCCACATGAACCTTGCCAATTGTATCGTCAAACAAAATAGTTATCAACCGCACAAAGATTTCATTACCATCAGGAATCGTGCCATGATACCAATCTCCGGAGTCCGCTGTTTTACCAGCTGAGCCATCCGGGTCGACATCATTGATGGCTAAGCCTCCAACTAAGAATGAAAATGAATGTGTTATCGCACATAATAACTATCTTATCTCGCTATCAGATTCTCTCGCATATTGTATTGCCAAACACCCGTAAAATACATCGCCAACAGATTT
>KN726607.1:47393-57786 GCA_000816745.1 Ancylostoma duodenale
TTCACAAGGTAATTTGCAATTTGAATTTGAATTCCACCGTCTCTCCTCACTTTATTGAGTATTTTTGCAGGATTCCTCATCCATCCAGCTAACCAGAGCTAAGCGTCAGTGCTGCTCAAGCCAGTCAACCTCGTGTTGTCCTCAGCAACAGCCGGTAAATGATTTTTCCGTTCATGTAGCTGCATAATACTATGAAAAGCGTCTCAGCACCTGGTATCCTGAACATTTTCAGCAAATTCAAATGCAGTGTGTGCCAGTGTGTATCCAACAATGCCAATCCGCTTGCCAAACCCAGCAGTGCGCCCAGACCTGCGCCCCAAGCTGTAACCAGCAGTGCGGTGGTGGTAATCAGGTGAGTGTTTTACCGATTTTCCAAAAATATTTTCTCCATGACCAGTGGAAGTGAAGGTTATCCATTTGGGACGGAAAGAAACTGTCAGTGAGGGTTTGTATTCCCGTTTTGCCTCAATATTTTACCCGAAGGGTCCTTCCTTCGAGAATGTGCAGTGGGGTGTATATCATCGTGAGGGAAAATGGCGCGTTACCGGTTGCGTTGATTGGCAGACTGATTGAATGACCAACTGCACCAATCACAGTGACCTGGTAACGCCCCATTTCCGCTAACGATGATACATACCCTGAGCCTCATCATCTGAGCGTCTGTAGGATAATACCCACTAAAATTTACTTTAATCATTAAGATCATTAGGATAATAAGCATTGTAGCAACGTCTGGCTCTAATATATAACAGTGATTAGGGGATCATTCTTCTGAAACGAGGCTGGTGCTCCCGAACGCCGTGATTGGGTAATTCAACCAGCCAATCGCGGAGCTCCGTCGCGCCGCCCTTCGCTGCTACAACGCTTCACACTTTCTTAAAGCAGCAAGTAGCGTATGAAGCCTATAGTGATGAAAAAGAAGAGGAGTAGATTTAATCCAAAGATCTCAGCCGGGAGAAAACTCGGGTAGGGATACAAGGTTAGGGCAACCTGAGAACGACAGAAATTTACCTAGGTCATGCTTGTTTTAACTCCCTGAGCCAGTTTAACTTTAAATCTTAAGTAACTTCACTTCTTTTTCCAATAACTGGTGTTCAACAGCTACTTGGATCATTATGTATAGCTTACCTATCTACTTATCCATTTTAGTGCACCCTACTTTCCAACAATACCTATTATGGTTAATAAGCGCGTAGTTACCTGGAAAAGAAGAACTGCTCAAATTGGCTTTAAAAAACCACATGGATACATTATTCGCTGTAATCTCTACGAAGCTACAATGATGAATTAAAGGAAATCATGCAGTCCCCGACCTGGTAAACATAGATACATAGAAGGAAAATTTTGAATAACGCGAGGTTTCCCAAGCCGACACTCGCTCAAAAGCTACGAAACCTCGTACATTTCCCCTACTTCCGCCTTCTCTTAGCAGCTCAAACTACTCATCTTCAAAAACTCTCGCATTGTTTACTGATTACGTGTTCTCCAGCGTCTTAACATTCTTCTCAACAGCTCGTGAGTGAGCCGAGAGAACAACAACATGAGCTGGCCGCGCTTCACGAGCATAGACGGGTTTTGGCCTCGATGTACTTAAGAAAGGGGATGTTGTAGTAATATGTAGCATGCCTCTCAGAGATAATTTAAGAAAAACTAAATATTACACGTAACAGGGTTAGTGGTACAGGAGCAGCATGCATCATTTTGATTACCCGGGGCAAAAGTGTTGACGCCTGGGTTAACGATGGGTAAATTTTTGCGGTGTTAACAAGTTTACCCTGGGTAAACTCAATGATGCATGCAACCCTAGGAAAAGTGTAGAATTCGATGGGGTTCAACCGACGCTCAGGTATATTCCTCTTCACCGTGCAGGGGTGTGAGCCAAAAGTTAGTAAGTACTTACCCATATGACTTCCAAATTTGGATTTCGTCCAAAACGCAGGATTTTTGTAAACGACGTTAGCTGCGATGGATTCATACTACTCCCAACTTATACCTATGAGTGGGTGTAGTGCGAAATTTTGGGTAACCTGTCCAAATCAGTGGACTTCCCAGGGAATTTCCCGACAAGCACATGTTTCGCAAGGAATGTTTTTCCCGTCCTGTGGACAATGGTAAAAAAGGAGTTCAGTAGACAAAAGATAGAAAGTCTATGATATCTCGCTGAGATAGCTCCTGAACAACAGATAAGAAACTCAAAAAGCCCACTACACTGTGCTGTGAGATCCATGGGCGCTACTGGGCAGTTGTGGCCTACCTATCCCCAAAATGGACGAGTTTTCCGAGCAAAGTGGTTTCACTTTTCCCGATCCTCTTACAAAGAGGAGGCGAATAATGGTGGAGACGGCAAGATTTATCACAAAAAAAAATCTTGTTGCTTAGAAAAACACTGGCCGGAAAACTCGTCCCCATTGCCCGGGAGACTCGTCCACAAAGAGGCGCGAGGTTGAAACCTTCCAGGAAACTTCCATTATTCTCGCCCCATGATGAAAATTCAAATAAATACCTTACATGGTCAGTACTGTAACATTTATAACGAATATTTTAGCAAGTGATCCTCCTCCAACAGCAGCAGCAGAACTCTTGCCAGTCTTGCCAACAGTCCTGCTCGAACTCGTGCTCAACCCCAATGTGCCAGAGCACCTGCCAAGCCAGCTGTGCGCCAGCATGCGGCGGACAGTCGCCACCTCAAGTGAGTACAGTGATGTCCATTTGTCCATCCGGGTAACGGTACTCCTGGTCCTGAGGAATCCAGTTTTTCTGGATGCCTTCTATAATAGGCCTTGATCCGTACACACAAAGCTTCGCAGTCGTCGATTGTCGTATTGTGTTGCGTCGTCGCCGCGACGACGCCGCCGCCGGCGGGGGTTTCCTTAACGCGGACCGCGGAAATTCGATCTATCAAAGATCAACATACTGGCCCGCGGCGGCGGCGGCGCGGCGCGAGCAGCAACATGTGCCGATGGACTGGACGCTTTAAATGGGGCAATTGGGTGCGATGACGCTGTTGGGGGACACTGTGCACCGTAACATGCTACTTAAAGGGGATTCATTTGCAGGTTATCGTCATCCCTGCTCAAGACCAATGCGGAGCTTGCCAGCAGACCTGCCAGCAGACCTGCAGCTCCTCCAACTGTAACTGCCAGCAGTCATGTGCACCAGCCTGCGGAAACAACAACAACAACCAGCAGGTGAGGGCCCGCGGTTGTTTCACAGAAAGAAAACTTTTTTTTTTGAAAAAACACTTACGAGAAGAACTATTGTACTGTTTCTTATTACTAGTATCACTGGTTAAGACTACAGGGTGAGCGATCTTACCATCCACGGCATCAGACCCTTTTGCCTTTTTTGAACCTAAGAAAAATGTGGCTCACAAGATGGGCTCGGTCGCTTTTGCACCTTATTAATCACCTTAGATCAAAGCAGAACTTTTTCTTCCTACAAAAACACCGGAAACTCCTTCTATGCATTATTCTACCCAGCGATACGCACGAGGGTGGTAAGAGCCCTGTAATCCACAGGGCAGATGTTACTGGAGCGCATTAGTTACATCAGAGCACGTATTCATTCACGCTGCAAGCGTCCTTCGTGCCCTTTCTGTTCTAGTGTGCGCTTTCCAGCGATAAGATTGTTCACAAGTAAAGACTGTCCAATTTTCAACTATGGCCTTCCTGATTTGGTTCCGCTAATGGCCGCGGAGCAGCACAGTTGCAACGCGGTTGCGTAGCGGTAGCCTGTCGCTTCTGACACAATCTGACACGCGCCATATGGATCCTAACGTGTGTATTCTGTCTTAACTCGTCGGGAACCACGTGATTCATGTGAGCACACGTCAGAACACGTCAGAACGGTGACAAAAGCACGTCACTCAGGCGTTGGTTAGCGGTTGCGCGGTAGTGCCGGCAAAAGAGCTCAGATTGAATTAGTTTAATTGTAGCCTAATTTGAAAAATTGGCTGTACTTTCACGTTCTCATCTTTTCGTGTTTTTTGCGGATCATACAAGAGGTATCAGTCAGGCTGATCCAACAAAAAAAAAGCTATCACACTGGTATACATCCGCATACATACACAGCAGGATTAACGTAGAGACTCTGCCGCTCCGCAATGAGGTGCGTCGCGTACCACCGGGTCAGCTAGATCACCGCGTAACCCGTACGGTGAAAACGCGACATTTTTATGGCCTGTATTGTAAATCCGCTTTTGATACGAGTGTCATCCTAGCAACATTACCTAAAATTGGTGTTTTCTTGGATATAATATGAATATGTCTATAAATATAGAGACTTTTGGCATCTTTTTTTTAGTTCCAATTCACAAATGGCTCGGTATGTTACTCCATTCACCTCTAAAAACTAGGGAAACTTACCAGTAACGCATAAATGGTCCTCTAGTTCATTCTCTGGAGGTAAAAGTCGTATCCTTCCAGGTCATCGTCATTCAAGCCAGCTCGGACAGCTGCAACAACCAATGCAACCAACAGTGCGCCTCGTCGTGCTCCACCCCTGTTTGCGCGGCTTCGTGCCAGTCGTCCTGCTCCTCAGCCTGCGCTCCACAGCAGCAACAATGCGCTCCAGCTTGCATGCCATCATGCCAGCCACAGTGCACCCAGCAGCAATCACAGCCAATTGTCATCGTCGTTCCACAAGGCGACAGCTGCTCCAACTCGTGCCAGAATCAGTGCAGCTCGGCCTGCTCGACCCCTGTCTGCCAGCAGTCCTGCACCAACCAATGCCAGTCGTCGTGCAACCCGTGCCAAGGCAGCTCGTGCGGTAACAACCAGCAACAGGTACTGTACTGGAGAATTCGTAGTCCTGAACAGTGCTTCAGCCCTTCCTTTTCAGGTTATCGTCGTCCAACAACAACAGCAAAACCAATGCCAGAACCAATGCCAAAGCAGCTGCATGAACACCTGCCAGTCGTCCGCGCCCAGCGTCTCCTGCCAGCCCGTCTGCCAGCAGACCTGCCAACAGACCTGCCAGCAGGCTCAACAGATTGTGGTCAGTGATTTCTTCCTGAAATGCAGCCAGTCAACGCAACATACTTTCCATTCCAGGTTCCCTGCCAGCAAACCTCGTCATCCAGCTGCGGTTGCTCGAGCGGTTACAGCCAGTGCGGAGGCTCGTGCTGTCGCAGACGTTAAGATCTGAAGTTGTATAGAAGAGATAACTATTAGAATTGTCGTGTCTGTACAAAGTATTAGTTGCTAAATGGTGCAATATTTGGCGTATATGAGCTTATTGTGCTTAACTAAGGTGCTTATTTGGTCGTAATGTGGACATGACCTGATAAATGATGAATGGAACGTGTGAATTACATAATAGCATATCATATTACACACAGTAGCTTTCCCATGGTACCATGCATGAAATCTTCAGCATCAGAAATCTTCAAAAATCTTTAGAGCTAATAGAGGAGACTTTAGGGCTGCGTACCCGTCCGAACGCCAACAAATGCCTATACTTATTCTTCCGAATAAGTCAGCAGAAAGAAATGCTCTAGGAAACGAACTACATTGTCTGGAAATGGACAAATTAACAAGTTTTTGGTGATCTCCAACTGCACACTACCACTTTTTCACAAATGCAAAGTACTCAAGGATTTCCAAATCGACATTTTCCAGGCAAATTCGGAATGTCGGCTTTATCATACGTTTCATAGAGTCCCGTTGAAATCAAAGCAAAATCAGCTAGTTGAGGTTGAACTTGACCGGCCATTTTTAGAGCGAAGGGCGGATTCCGGTTCAAGTTTGTGTTTATGTTTATGTAATCATCACAAGTGATGAACTATCATGAACTACAACAAAATAAGTGATTGTTCGGGTAGTCATTGGTAGATTTTGGTAGTCACCCACTTAAATTCCTTGTAAATCGCTTCAGTTTTCTACTGTGTCCCTCACTTTTTCCCTGGTCCGTGGCTAGAACCGTCTGGGTAAAGCTTTACACTGACTCGAGTCGGAAAACCGCATATTTAGAGTTAGCAAAGGAGATAGTTGAGAGTAACATGTAGATAGTTGATTGTGAGTACAAAACTGATTGTGAGAAAGGAATAAAATGGCCTTTTGTTCGAAGAGCCGATCCATACTAAATGCGTGCGTTCGATGCAAATGCGTCCATATCATGAAGGATGGGCTCAGCCGCAGAAGTGATCCACCTCAGACCCAGGTCTCGTGGCTACTCGTGACCTATACATTGTATTTTCGCTCACGGTGTACATACCGCATTGGCCGATCCTCATGGAAAATCCTTCGCAAATAGATGCGTGCCTCTGACGCGCGGCTGCCGAACGCATCCGGTATTAATCACGGTTTACAAGGAAGTGTTAAGCTAAAATTTATCAGAAGGAATGGTTACGGCTTTAAAAAGGCATTTCTTTGTAAGTACATACGTACCAACCTATAGCGAGCATCGGTGAAGTTGACAAATCGCTGCGTTGCGCTGCCGTAGTAGCTAATCTTAGCGATATTCAGTGCTCTATAATAGCAAATGCATAGGAAAAAATGCCGAACATTGCTATGATGAGTCATTAAAGCCATTCATTCCAATGCGCGGGACGGTCGCGCTATTGTAGGTGCTTAAATCCTCAGATTCTTCGTCAGCTTCGTTGACGCTTACTGTACTTATTCCGAGTAACCCGCAACAGCAGTCACTGAATTTTCGATCACCCAAACGAGAGGGTTAGTCAAGGCTCTCTAAGTGAAATGGTTCAAAGGAGAAGGAAGTAAGCGTTCGAACCTCGAACCTTCTCCTCTTACCTTAACAAAAACTTCAGAAAGGTTGCGGATTAGCTCATAGCTGACGCAAGGCTTAGCTCATAGGTAACGAAAGGCGCGTTAAGGACAAGGTCATTCAACGACAGCCAGGACTAGGATTCATGCAACAATAGACGGCGAACCAAGGATGGTTAGCGTGATTGGCTATCGTAAAGACTACGTGATGGTGGGAGACGCAGGATACGGGAATTTATTTGCTAACCTGGTTTCGACTAATTGTGTGTTCATGAATTCTAGCCCAGGAACGATTAGCCTGTTGGCACCTTGCCATTGGTGCAAATTGATCTCAATGGCACATTGTTATGTGCCTTGTTATATGCCTGTTTTTCTCCAAACTAATAATATTGCCCTTATACGAGTACGGATAGACCGAATATCTAGGCACTGTTTATGTCGATTCGATTGTTTTGACATCACTATAATAACTCGAATTTTAATCATTTCCAGCCTGTCGACATTTTGAAAGCCTGGGTCGAGTTGTTTTAGTTGTCGGTGATAGGAGCCAGAATCTGAATCCTGGGCTACCTTTTACAATTAGAGTGTTCACTTAAGCCAAAATTCAACTCAATTGTTTCGATCCTACAAGTGCTTCTCATTTTTTAGCCGAGAACAATTGCCTTACTTCATAAAAATGATGAGAGTTTGTGCTGAGCTAAAAAGTCATGGTCCAGCACATCAAAGCGCATAATTTCCGCAAGTGACCATGTGTTTCTGAGTTCTGTTTGCATAGTGAGAGAGTCCGAATGTTAAAGCGTCGACAAACATCAAACAATACCGCTCGAGCGCGGCGCTTCTCCATTGCGGAAAGCGTTTTTTTTTTCTGGAGTCTCATGATAACAATCGAAGGCCAGGCGGGACGAATCAGATACGGCAACTACGGAGCATTCCTCCTAAAGCTCAAAGGGTGATAAGAAATAAGAAAAAAGTAGAGATGATAAGAATTGTTCTCTTCGATTCTCTTCTGGTTCTACGGGGAGATTTCAAACATACGTACTTTACAACGATTCAGAAGCAAAGAGGGGGAACCAGTAACAAACTTGACAAAAGCCAAATGAGAGATGTAGCGAAAAGACTTGTCGATGAGTCCTCAGGTGGAAAAATTAGAAACAAATACACGTAAAATAGTCGAAATCTGTTCGAACTAGCCAATTTTTGTGGATCCGAATATGCAGAATCCGCTGGAATTTACACGTAAAATAAAGGGAATCTGCTCGAATCTGCACTTCGTGCAAATTCCAGCGGATTTCGTGTATTTGTCTTCGTTTTTTTCTCCTGTAAATCCGTTTTTCACCAATTATTGTCATTGCTTCTCCATTTTCAGGTATGTGTGTGTTATGCCTGAAAAGAAATTCCACATATTTCACTCATCATAATTAAAAAGGCTGGTAAATTTGTTAAGTGCATATAAATATTCCATGATAACATGCGGAATATTCAGCAGCGTAATGTACGGAGCACGTCAACTAGATGTACTGCGGGAGTGGTTTTGCTTCAGAATCCGATTCGATGGTGTTGGATGCAACCATCTGCACCCGGGATGCTCTCCTGAGTGCAGCGCTTTTGCTTCGGAACACCGCTGCTATAGCGGTATCGCGTGTCTTCCGGCAAAATTGGCAAATTTTTTCGGATGAAGTTCGCGCAAATCCGAACAGATCTCGCTTATTACGTGAAGATTGACGTGTCTTCTTCGAGCGAAATCGGGTAATATTTCGGCGAAAAATAAGCAAAATCTTCTCGAAAGCCCACGCAGTCTTCTCGAATTTTTCCACCCGAATCATGTTGCCTCCGGGTGTATGCCAGAAGAAACGATAGCTGGTAATAGTTGGCTACTATGAACCCGTGTGTCAATAGGTCATGCATTTGTAGCCCCGCCTCTAGGTAAATAGAGAGATTCACAGGTGCCAACAGTTGCGTGTACGTTAATTATCTTCCACCGCTGAACATGGTTTTGACCTACTTCAACAAAATTTAGTGATGCGGAAGCAGATGAAGCTCAACTCCTTTAAAATGTAACATATAATCACTACTTTTTTGCGTTTTTGTCCTAAATCCAAAAAATCCATAATCAGACCAACGCTGAACCTAGTAAAGCCTTCGGTCCTTTGTACAGGGTAGGCTAGCATACGTAATCTGCGCGATGTACGTGGCAATCTTTACAAGGGATGCGCACTGCAGTCACGACTGTCATTCTTCATGACCGCCACCCGTTGCCTCCGGAAACTAAAAATGGTAGTAAAGCGACAAGGCTAAACTATAGCAGAAATCCAAAAAGTGTGAATCTCCCTTACTGTTACGGACTACTGGAACCTCCTTTTCCATCGTTGTGGTCATCATCTTTTAAAATAGTGAATTCCTACTACATAGTTTCACTTGGTCGTCATCAGAGTCAATTCGTTCATCGTAGTTCGAGCGTAAACTTCTTCCGGAATACACATAGGGAATTTCGTACCGAATGAGACATCAACTCTACATGAATACCTTTTCTGAAGTCTTCAGCTTATGCATGCACCAACCTCTACAGATTACGCTGGGTAACTAGGTACTCCGTACCTCATTACGCTGATCTACCGTGCACTCATACATGAGCAATGGAACATTCTAGCTTTGTTGTGTCAAGCATGTGAGACACATGGGTAGCACTCTGCATTTTGGATCTTTCAAGAATTTGCTGAACCGTCGGGGGAGAATTTAAGACTTATTTAGTACAAATGCCTCTCCATGCTGTATAGTGAAGTATTGGAATTTAGCTGACCTTTTTTTCACGCCACGCGGGTCTTGAAACGAGATGAACTAATTCACTGGAAAATTAACTATCTATATCCAGAATAAATCCCAGGGAACTATTGAAGAATGATTTATTGTACAGTCGAATGAGCGAGACGACGTGGGCTTCTAACGTGGGTTATTGAAGGGCGACGTGGGGCTCGGTCTCTTTCCCTCCTGTCCCTCGAGACAGTACAGAATCTTATATACAATCGTCGCGAGCATGCGATGTCGGCGCGAAATGTCAGCATTGCCCTGCAATCGCTAGGTTGGATCTATGATAAAATGCAACAAGAGAAATTCATGAGAAAATCTTTTTTGACCGTTTTATCGGAGGTTATTGCAGGTTGCTATTAGCGACACGCCGTTTCTCTCCTAATGTTTTGATAAATTCAGCCGTTTCTTTGAAAGAGTTGGCAGGATTGCTGTGCAGGATACGTACTTTTACTGTTCAAGAAAACCTCACAGGCTCATGTTTGAACGGTAGTCCTGGAAATTTTTCGTGGATCGAAAACAACAGAAGCGAAGACACGCATCATGTGCTCAGTTCTGTGAGACTAGTTTTAATCCATAGGCATTCTCTGAAACACGCCTTGATCTTATGTGGTTTTCGAGCTTGCTAATCTTCAAATTTCAAAGTTGTACTCACCCAGAGGCGCAGGTGTATCTAAAAAAAGGATACTGCAGTGAAATCTTAGGTTTGTGCTGAGTTGTGTCGATTTTTGTTCCAAAATTGTTTGATGTTGTGTAACAACTAGATACATGTGGTGATGGACTTTGCAAATCCTGCTCTTCTCTGCTATAGGTTTATTGGGTGTCCGCTGCAGTTAAGAGGCAGGAAGTGTTCAAAAATTCACAGACAC
>KN726608.1:5042-21707 GCA_000816745.1 Ancylostoma duodenale
GCAAGTTTTCAGAGGAATCCATGATTTTGAGTTTGGGGCCGATAGTGGGGCCGCTGAAGTACAATAGTACCTCCGTTTTATACCGTTACCTCATTTTCGCAGGGTTACGGTAGGCATACTGTGGGTACGGTATCTCACAGAGTCCTCTCACGGAGGGGTTACTTTAGGCGCTGATCACGAATATCAACCTTATTTTGCATGCCTCCTTCATTTTCTTCCCGAAATCGGCACTTTCTCCAGATTTCTCACCGTATGCCTACCGTATCCCTACGAAAATGAGGTAACGGTATAAAACGGAGGTACTATTGTACTTCAGCGGCCCCACTATCGGCCCCAAACTCAAAATCATGGATTCCTCTGAAGACTTGCATGCTGGCGTAATTCGATGTGCTGGTCACGAATATCATATCCATTTCGCGTGATCATATCGATTTTATTGATTTTATCGATTTTCTCGCAGGTATGGACCTCCTCTCGGATCTCTCTGAAAAATTGCATACGGAGGTTTTTGAAGGTGCTAATTACAAATAGAATCGCTGTTTTGCATCGTAGTCTCGATTTCGTTAGTTTTCTCCAGAATTTTATCTGTAGAGCGGTCTAGCTTCCGACTTTACTGAAGTTTTCCCCGTGAAGTCGACATTTTCTTGCGAAATCTTTATCACATTTGTTACCAGCCCCTTCAAAAACACCCGTAGGCAAATTTTCAGAGAAATCCGTGTGGAGTTCCATACCTGGGAAAAAATCGATAAAATCAATAAAGTCGATACTGCCATGCGAAATGAATACGATATTCGTGATCAGCACATCGAATTACCCGTGTATGCAAGTTTTCAGAGAAATCCATGATTTTGGCTTTGGGGTCGATAGTGAGGCCGCTGAAGTACAATAATACCAAAACGGATACGATGTTCGTGATCAGCGCTGAAAACAACCCCTCTGTGCGAAATTTGAGAGGATTCTGTGAGATACCGTGCCCACGGTATACCTACCGTAACCCTACAAAAATGGAGTTACGGTACGAAATGGATACGATATTCGTGTTCAGCACCTCAGATAACCCGCCTCGGCGAAGTTTGGGCGGAAATTTTTGCTTCGAAATTTTGGGGCAGAACTAGCCGAATAGTGCCCTATGTATATAATTATGTGCGGACCACATTTTAATTTGCACTCGGAAATTACGGTAAGATTATCTGCTGGCGTGACTGAACTTTTCATTTTGTAGAACTAGGCTGTGAGTAAATGCTTCATAGTTAGGAGCTGTTCGGCATATTTATGTATGTTCATTTAAAAAACGCACACCACTGGGTTCATCGGGTCTTTAGCCGGAAACAGAGAATGACTTAATTGAGTTATTCTCAGGCCACAGTTCCTCACAGTTTCGATGATCATGTTCTCTTCTTTTGCTACCGTGGTTCTGTTCAAAACTGAGGGACTACCACAACTTGCCGAATATTTTGTTTTCTTTCGTTTTCTTACCGATAATTAGCCTTTTGAGGCTCTTGTTTATTTTTTGAATATTGCCTCGAATTACGCTACCCCAATTTAGCCATCTATGCTGAGCTGCGGCCACTCATTTTGCAGCAAATGTATACAGCACTGGCTAAGTGAGAGTATCTCGTGTCCTACTTGTCGTATGGACACCCAAGTACCGATTCGCAATATTGCGCTTGAGCAGGTAACTTGACTATGTGTGCTTTTCTATTTCCACTCTGAAATAAAATTGTTCGTGATTTCCATGTTAACGCTGCTTCATTTGCTGTTATGAAGAGAAGCGTCTTAACCTCACTACTAGTTCCCTTTGCAGTAACCCTTTTCAAATGTGAATGTGTGCCTGTACGCTTTATTTTTGTGGAAAACTGGGCTAGGATTCATGAACGCATAACCAAGCAAAACAAGGCTAGCAAACCCACTTTCGCATCCTGAGTCTCCCAGCAACTCGTAGTCTATGCGATAACATTGGTTTTTCTAACCTTCGTTGGTTTGCTAGGTTATCGTTTTATGAGTCCCAGCCCTGAAGACATTCCATCGTAACCTCTTAAACAGGATGACCTCACTAGAAAATTCTGTGGAATGACAGTTATGATACCTGTTACTCCGAATATAAAAAGTTAACCCAATTGTTCCTGTCTTAATTTTTTACATGTAATGGTCAGTATACCTCTGATCCTTTTTTGTGATTTAAGGTTGTCGAAGAGTTTAAAATAAGTCAAGAATATCGGCTCGTCCGCAACGCAAAGCCAGTTATTACCCGAATGGAACAGGTTGGTTCCAGCGGACATTTTCATGGGATTCTATTCCCGTAATTTTTTGCCGCTGTTCTGGCTACACTCATAGTTGTCTGGATTGCAACTCTCTTTCTATGGGTACATTTTCATGCCTTTGAACACTTTGCTGTTGTTTTCCTAACATCATTTGTGAAATAAGAAATAGTTTAATTATTTATTACCGCTGGGTGTTCTCACAAGATGTTTAAAAACCTTTGTTTCAGGGCTACACTTCTTTGTTTCGCCGCCAGCTCCTGAGAGCCAGTCGTCGAAGAGCCAGATTTTCCGTCACTGGTCCAGAAATTATTGTTGATGGGTTTGTTCCACATTGGTTTGACCTTCCTTTAATGACTCATTGACGTTTTATTCGGATTACAGGCCTGGTTCTTCTCTCGAAGTGTTACCCACAGCAAGTAGACAGAATAGCTACCGATCTCTCAGCTCTCTTCCACAAGTGGATCTCTCAGAAGCGCGGGAACACCTAATGGATCCGATTGTGTCTCGCGGACCGACATATCAGAATAGTCACGATAGTTGGTCTGGTATGTTTTGACCTTTCTTCAGGACGTTTCTTTGAAGTGTTGTAATTGTCGCTAGAATTCTCGACTCGTGCTCAAAGCGGAAACAGTGTCGATTGGTAACAGGTAGTACATTTTGAGGGCGTATGGGACAATTATACTCTCTTCATGACTCCGACATTTCTGGTACCGGACCATCAACGGGCTTCAAGGTAACATAATCTAGTTTTGCTTGATTCATTTGAAAGATAAGCTTATATCGCTTTATTTCACCTAGCACTCTTCTTTTTCTTAACTATTGGTCTCATTCACCCACACTTCAAAGAAATGCCTTATCTTTAGATCGTTTGCAGTAAATTCTCTGCGAAAATTGTCACCCTAAAGACAAATATATACACATGTATGCTCCTGTGGGTCGCGATTGCGTCAGCTACTGCTCAGCAAATTCAATAATCAGAACAGCACAGTTCCAGACATTGTTAAAACTTCAGCGGACGTCATTCCTTAGACGAAGCATTTGTGCCATTCGGAAGTCGGTCGGTCGGCGTCCGCGCAGACGAGAAATCGGTAGAAAATCTTTTAAATTGTTTCATTTATGTCTAACACAGCAATTTGCTTTTGTCTAGCTCCTCGACGCACTTCATCCGCGTTGGATAATGGGGGTTTCCTTGAAGAGGTGGCAGAACCGTCGACATCCGTTGGAACAGCTGGTCCTCTGGCACCAAGCGAGGGTGACTCTCTACTAATTCAGTTGACCGATTGCAAAGGCTAATTCTATTTCTTTCCAGAGGCAACAAAAGTCAAAAAGTCGAAATGGAAGCGTCTGTTTCCTTTCCGGCTCAGGAAAGGTAAAAGAAGTTGCATTACAGGCATTTAAGTTCGTTTTCCTCCCATAAGTTGTTGCAGTTCATCCATCTCACGAGCAGAAAGACATGTCGTCTTATGGACCACTTTGTGTATATTCGGGATTTGGTCGAACCTTTGAACGCATCAATCCAGGAGAAGAAATTGCCATTGCTGTGTTTGGAAGGAGGGGTGTTGGCAAAACCTCATTGGTGAGTTTACGCTCTGAGGTGTGTAATGCATTATGCATGTGTGCATACATTGCTTCCACAAAGTTATGCACTTGATAGAGTAATAAAGCTCTGATATGTATTATGTTACTTGCTTTGGCACAGAGGATGCTTTTTTAAATGTTATTATTTATTTGCTTATTTATTCGGACACGCGGGCTAAGCCACGCATAGATGAGTACAATACCATATTACAATATTATATATTCTTTTTAATAGCTTCAGACTAGTGATATCTTGTGAAGATGTTCATGTGCTCCCGGAGAACAAAGGCAATTCTTTTTCGAAATCCCTATTTTCATCATGAGCACATGTGTAGGAGGCTGAGAAGGTGTCTGTGTTTCCGGGACACTTGTTGTTCTGACCGCAATCATTTATAGTTAGACAATGCCACGCTTTCCTGCGAAGGTCGACATGGAGTCGCTCCCATGGGGCTGACAGAGAGGATGCGATTGGGAGGGAAATCTAATCACAATGAGTACAGATTTGCGCACATGACAAGTATAGTAAGTTGCTTTTTAGTGGTTTATATTTAGCTCATAACATCTCACATCTTCATTCTTTCGTGGTTGGTGCCCACTACTGAACTTATCTCCGTTGCAGACCGTTCAAGCACGTCATCAGCGCTTTGTTATTGATCTTATAGATGCAGAATTTGAGGCTAGAATTTTATTGATCAGCTTTTCTTTTTACAAAAGTTAGTTCTGTATATTTAGGATGATCATTCCATAGCCCATACATCTTACATGCGAGCTGCTGATGCCGCTATTCTAATCTACTCTACGACTGAATCTGCCAGTCTGCTAATGGCAATGTCCATACATCGACAGCTGGTTGCTGTAAGCGATTCGAGGGTAAAGATTGCCGTTTCCGAAGGCTTTCGGGGATATGTACAATTTGTGTGCCAGTCTAAATCAGTGGAGGGGGTGGCATCGATCTTCTTTTGCCTGCTCTTAGCGTTAATAGAGAAGAATTTTAATTAAGTCGCTGATTGGTGCACAATATTTGCATAATGTCTCCATTGACGTTCATATAATACATAAGTTGATTTTTACAGAAGCCGTGTGTTCTCCTCGCTAATGTTATTGAAGATGCTCCGCAGAGATTTGTGACCCGCGAAATGGGAGAGAAGACAGCTCGCAACATTCGTGCAACCTACATTGAAGCTAATCTTTTGGCTCAAGACGGAGGAGTCTACGCGGTAAGGGAATATTTCTGAAACTGAGAAAAAGAGTTGAACGATGCTAAGCTGGTCGGGTTAATAAATAGAGCAGCATCGGGGGTGCGAGAGTTTCTTTCCGTTTTTGAGACTCCTATCTAAATCACCACGGTGGGAATTCATCGAAGTACTCCTCAGAGCCTTTGAGAGCCATTCAGCAGATTTTGAATATAACCTGTAGCATCATAGGGATTAGACAAGCTTTCTAACCATGGATTTTTCGTTACAAACAAACGGCTTTACTGTACGTGCACCTCTCAGTTTTTTTTTTCCGAAGTCTCATGTTCTTATCGTTAAGATGATTTTGATTTATCTGTTAGTAGAACAAACAGCAGATAATAAAAATCACTATAGAGATGAGATGTGGTTACCCAAGTCTTTATAGGCTGTGGAACATCTGTGTCACGCTGTTGTTTCGAAGCGAAAGAACACTGATGTCAGCCATATTTGCGCAATTATGTAAATTATTTTTAGTAGTTATGTAGCCCCTTCTAATGGTAAATTGTATGTACTTACCTTTACATGTGAAATTGAGCCTCATTTGATGGAATAATTTATTTATCTCATGTTTATGGATTATCTGGTGCGAATGTTATGGCATCCAGCATTTTTCGCAATTGCTCAGCAATTGTTTTCTCACGGATATTGTTGATGTTATTGCTCAGCTACTTTAGTTACGTGTTGATGATGCATTGTGTGGAAATCTTTAGTTGTAGTTTAAAACTAACAGCCAAGTGGAAATTAATTGTATGTTGAGTATTTCATACCAAACATGTGTTGACCGGTTTTACATCAGCTCTATAAACTTCTGCCCACTTTCTCCACATAGCCATCAGAAATATTGAATTCGGAGACATGAAAAAAGAGAAAACAAATCAATGTATAGTCACCTCCGGAGCTTTACTGTCAACACCTTTTTTGTGGTTAGAGGTGGCGATCATGTTAATTTCGCTTAACAACTTTTGCTGATTCATTCTCAAGGAGATCTGCGTCGGGGACGGTGAACGGGGAGATCGGTGCAGATGTGTTACATTTTCAGATAGATTATTGGGTTGACCATGCACCTACCATAGGCTGGTCACATGATTTCCATTGGTTGCACGGTTGGACCTGTGCTCGTGTACGGCTCGTCGTCGATGTGCGTCAACCCATTGAGTAAACATTACTATAATACTTGTATTTAATAAGCTGAGATGATTTTCTTGTTATTTCCACTATGTCTTATCAGTAGGAAATGTTATACCCTTCCGTAGCTGTACTTGTAAGCAGCATACAATTTATGCTTAACAAACCGCTGAAAAGGAAAACTCTTTCCCGGAAAGGAGCCATGAAAGCTGGGAAATCTAGCATTGTTGGAAAACTATCATTTTTAGTAATTCTCAGTCATGATTCATTATGACGTTGTTTGAACGTCCTTTCAAGGGAACACTACAAATATTTTTTTTCTAAATCGAGTACTGTTATCCATAAGAAGCCTATATCATATTTTTATGAAAGTTTATACGTACGATTTGACATTACATTTGTGGCTAATATCACCAGAGTTTTATTTAGAGCTGTGATATCAACTTATACTCGACTAGACTACGTTTTGTAGTTTCTAGAAGATCACTTTCACTGAATGGGATTCTGTGCGGCTTTGCGTCAAACTCAAAACACATTTTAAAAAACGTGTGGGCACTAATTCTAAGAATTCTTTGTCTACAGTTTGATGGACGCGCAAATTTCTTGCCGGGACTTTCGAATGGAGGAAAATACTGGGTCAGTGTAGGAATGTGTATTCAAATACATAGAATGCTAAGAATTCCTCTTAGAACTAACATATTCATTCACGTGAAAATTATCCTGGAAGACAAATTTTCTGCGATCTTCTCTAGATGAACGAATTCCAAGTGAGCAATCTTGGCTTCAAATTCCTGTTGGTCCATATCCGTGAGTTCTCGCCAAGTCTACATCCCATGGGCAAAAATTTGCAGTTTGGGTTATTGTTCGTCTCCATGACACTGTCCATAATCCTGGAATCGCATAAAGTTTATAGACGTTGGAAGTATAAACGTAGAAAATTGGTACCCGTTTCGCACGAAGCGCTGGTGACTCACTGAGAGATTACCAGTTGTGTCCACTAAGCACTAGTGCCTTGCTCAATTACAGACAAGGGGAAGTAATTTCTTTTTTTTTCAATGTATACCTAGGTTTTCTTTTTCGTTATTTAGCTTTATTTCTATTCACGAAGTCATCACAATTTTTGACAAATGACAGTTTGAATGTCATCTGAGAAAAAAGTCCTCAAGGTGTTTAGTCACACTTATTTGCACTCACATCAAAATTCAGTAAGTCGATGCGTCGACTAGCCCCGCAATTTCATTTCAATTACCCGAGTTCGATAAATTTTCAATCAAAAAGTTGATTGTTGGCCGTATATAAGACAAATATTCTCTAACTGCGTTACATTAGCTGGGGTTACATTTTCAGTACTGCTACTGCCTCCCCTCGTTTAGAGTTCAAATGAAAAACTGGGAAAGTCACATGATTTTTGTCGATCGTGTTCGGTTTTTTTTTCAAAATCAAATACTGAAGGAAACAAACTAAACAATTCAACAATGTATTGTTAGACGTGTCTCAAGCTATTTAGTTTATTTAGTAGTGTCATGAATCGCTCTTTCTGATCATATCAAACACTTGAGCATAGGTCTTCAGTTCGTCCGATGCTTTCATTACGTCGGAGAAAGCATACTTCAGTTTACCAAACTAGTTTTGGACTATATACATCATCCCTATCTGGGTAAATCTCATTAGAGTACGTTTATTACTAACAAGAGGGAGGTATGTAGACGTAGGAATATTAGTAAGATATCCTGATAAAAATAGTTTATAGATGTAATGAACTCACTGTGCGCCTTGTACTGCTTTCCTCCAGAGAGCCCACATCTCGTCATCCGTAGCTCCGAGATACCTTACAAAGCAAAGCGTTATTTTTGCAAATCTTATTATTGTAGTTACGTACATACATGCTATTTTTACAAATCCAGTTAGATACGTACATACATGATCTATTAGGCTAGCTGAACTTTAACAGGACAGGTTTCACAAGTGCACTTTAAATTACCTGGGGTGTTGTCCTGAAATTTGTGAGGCGAGGTTTAGTCGTTTGATGTTCGAGATCGGTTTCACAAGTAACGGTCGCGGGCTGAAAAAATTCTTGTATGTGTCTCAACACAGAACACCGAAGAACAAAAGTATATAAATGAGGGAGAAATGGAATCTGAGAAAAAAATGTTTTCTTTTTCCATTGCTCCGGAAAGTTGTGATGATAATATCTTTCACTGTTTTAACTGCATTGCCTTGGTGAGAAATTCCCTTCCCCTTGCTTCTTCTACAATATCATCACTACATCTTCTTTCAACGTATGGGACTACTAGGTTTTCTGGCCCAAGTGATATTTAACTTGTTATAGTATAATAGATGTCAAACGATGCAGCGAACTTCAAGTAGATATTCAAACCTTAAGATTTGGAGTCAGTTTTGAGTCAAAAGTAATGATGAAGCCATAGCTATGTGGAAAAAGGGCGCATATCACCGTGGCGTCTTTTTTTTCTGTGAGGTACTGTAATCTAATAATCAGGACTGTATTTTTGTGAAATTAGTTTTTGCTTCTTGTTAGGGTTGTAACTTGAAATTACGCGTTTTATGTAAAAAAATTTTGTTCTAACAACGACCCAAGAACACCTCAATCTAAATTTTATCCAGAATTTATCCAGATCCAGTATCAGTAATCCTTCGACAGTGACCACTCTACGAAGTGTCTGCTCTCTTAAAACAAATACCTGCGCCGTGACTGAAGTAGCTGCTCATCGGAATTTTTGCTCTGTCGCAGTTCTCGGAATTTTCCTCCGCCAACGGAAGTTTTACATACCGAAACAGGTGGTAGCCTGATAGTCCCAAGTTTGGGCTATGGAATGGTTGAAAGGAGGCACAATTTCGATTCCAAATGTGGAGAAAATGGCAATCATTGGATCGTGTTGCACCCAAACTTCGGTTCAGTTACCCAATTTCGAGACCATTTTCAATGACTGGATTGATGCGTGGACCTGGCCAGTAGTGACATACCAAGTTTTTTTAATTCGTCACATCACCTACGCTAGTGCTCTTCTGCTATTCTACCATTTCTAGCGTTATGAAACACGAAGAAGATTTCAAGATTCTAGTTGCTAGTATAGTCTTATAATGTTTTGTAAAAATCAAGGATGCGAAATATTTGAAAATTTATATGCCTGTAAATGTGTCGTGAATTGCTCCTTCAGATTAATTTTTCACTTTCATAATTTTTTCAGTACTTAATTATCACTTTATGTGAATGAATACGTATAGATACATATTCTTGTCAACTATGTATCGCAAACAATGGATTCTTGACGCGATTAGGATTCCAAAGGTGTTAGGGCCAATACTTTCCACTATTTTCGCTGTAACTCAGGCGTACTCGCATGAATGACTCAGTTTTTCTGCGGAGAATTAGTTCCATAATTTCTCTATTTCTCTACAATTTCTAAGTCAATCCCTAGGGCAGAACTATTCTCACAAACATTTTTGCAAAATCATATGTTTTACCTTGCATTGGAGGAAGTTGACATGGATAGACAGATAACTAGCAGAGTTGTCCATTCGACTGGATTCATCTGTAGAAGTGGCTGGAATAGATGTTTGGTCACGGGAAAAATATTGCTCTGACTGGATAGATACCGCGAATAAATACTGATGTCGTAGTGAAGATATTCACATAGATCACAGAAGATCCTCAGGATTGAGCGTGATTGGCGAGAGCGACTGTGTCTGTACGTATGTGTCTTGCGAAAGCTCCGTAGAAACTAAGAACGCGAGAAGGGTGGAGCTTGCTTTTATGACTTGTACTCTGTACTCAAGGATGTGAGGGATACAGTGAGAACTATCCGTCATAAGTACTGTTTATACTAGATGTATGCGTCAGTAGCGCGTCAGACATAGAATTTCCCATGAAGAGCAGCCACCGCGAAATATTAGGTTGTAGGGAAAGTTCTTGCGGTTTTTTTTAGCAGCACATTTTCTTGATTTTTCAAAAACAGGAAAGCACATTAAGAAACGCATAAACCACTATCACGTACTGCCACTCTTCGCCTATTTTTTTTGGAAAGACCTTCGATGCCCTCGGCTAAGAACTGTCCTGGCATTGAGTTGGAAAAGTTGCCCAACCAGCGATCCAAGTCATCTTTATTATTGAACGCTCTACCTTGTATGGCATTAGAGGGGGACAGGAGAATGTGGTTATCTTTCGAGGTAAGATATAGGCTGTACGTTGGGTAAGACAGCACTTTCCGTCCAAAGCCGGGTAGCTTCTGGCGAGTCACACATTCAATATGTGGACGAGCATCGTCGTGAAGAAATCGGATCTCGCCGAGATTCGGACTCCTCTCTGCGATTTTTCTGGCCATTCTATCCGGCTGCTGATAGCACAGGTCTATGTCGTGTGGCAGTAGCGCTTACTGGACGACGCCTTTGCTGTCACACCAGGCAGTGACCACAATCTTCAGATAGTGATCATCCGTCTTCGACTGCGGCTCAGGCTGCTCATCCTTATCAACTTAGTGTCGATGGTGCTTGGCGTTGACGTACAGACACCACTTCTCATCTCCTGTGAAGATGGACATCAGCCGGTTTTCAATGCTCCTGTAAGAGGGCAATTCAGTAGCCACCTGTACACCGCTGGAGATCGCACCCGGTCAAATCATGGTCACTCACTAAGATAGTTTTTTAACCGTGCCCAACTGACGCAGGTGATCGGCGATGCTAGTAAAGTGAACATCCAAGACTTGCGTCCTTCCACACCTAGTTTGCCGTGGATCTGAATCCACCTGCTGTCGCAATCGATCATTGTCGACTCCGGATGCGCGTCCCGAACATGCGGAAACATTGAGGTTGAAGTCGCCAATAGGAAGGTGTCTGGATCAATCTTGCGCGTTCGGATGCTGTATCATCCCCAAATATAGCGTTAATACGATAACTGGATGCGGCTGCTGATTTCCCAGATTTGAAGTCGTTTACTGAAAGGTGGCAAAAGTTCAGCTTTGATGGTTCCATATTTCTGGAAGGGACTGTGCAGGAGTTTGCAGGTGATGACAGTAATAAACTTGCACATACCTGACCTCCTTATGTATGCAAAAGACAGGTTGCTTCAAAGCGGCGTGGGGTTATAAAAAGCACACTTTTGAAAACCGCAAGAAACTTTCCCTACAACCTAATACATAAACTGAATGGAAACGTTGCGAAAGGCAAACTCATCTGTCTTACCTATGTCTGAACTGCACCAGGGCTGCAAGTGGGCCTAACCCTTAACATAGAGAGGAAACAAAGAACATATGTGTACATAAGTGATACAAACATGTGTAGGAGAGGTACTGTAGAATTTTAGTTAGTTAATGTAGCACTCATAGGTAAATATAGGCTAAACATCCGAGATTGATTCAGTTGTAGGTACAAGAATGTTGTATTGCACATCATTTGGTGTAGAGGTGCGGGAGGAGAGGAGCTGTCTGGGTGAAGGACTGATGCAAGTGTTGGATTTTTGCATCAAGGTCAATGCAATTAATACTGAGTTCTCATGTGAGGAATTCCACAGGTCCCGTCACGGGTAGCACTTATTTTCTGTCTAATGAGGCAACAAGATAAGAATATGAAGGCTGGACGGCGTATTTTGAGTCGGATCTGTGCTCCATGAGGAGTAGAAGGCACAGCTTGTTGAATTACATCGTGCACCTATTCTACGGTACACAGCGTAATTGTAGCTCTGACGTCAGTTCAATACTAGTGAAAGAAGATTTATAACTACCCTTTCTTTCGGCCAACTAACGACGTTAACTTCTAATTAGTCGACTCAACATCGCTTCATTTAGTCCTCGACTAGGATTGTTCTTACTCGAAAAAAAAATGTGATCCGGCTGTTTTCTCAGAGATTGAGGAATTTCTCCTGTTCTTTATATAAATTACTTATAGATGGCGCTGCGAGGAAAAATTAAAACCCTAATAAACCCTTTAATCAGGCCAAACGATTCGTGTTAACATGAGTAAACATTTTTCTCATCATGGGAGTGTTTTAAATCGTGATATGGTAGATCTCGAGTTATCCTACCCATCTACCCTACTTTATTCACAATTACTCGAGGAGTAAGACCCTTCATCAAAAGAAATACTGCTTTATTTCTATTACATTCCTACATCAATTACTCACTTTGGAAAATTCCCACAACAAAGCAACTACTCTAAGAACTAGAATAGGGAGAAATATCCTCAGTATGATTCACGCATATGTACATTTTCATACGCGTTCTCATGTACTTTCACTTTCACTAAACAGTGACGAGGAAGGAAAGGAACTTTGTTTAAGAATATTTCAACAAATGTAAGAAGATCAGTCTAAGAAGATCAAATCCAGGGAGTATCGTAAAATGACGAAGTATTATAGTACAAGAGGTTTTTATGGGATGTAGTAAGAAATGGTAATGCCTACGCGTACAAAATTTATAAAAAACCCGCGTCAGTTAAAACCCACTCAACCCAAGACGGCGTCATTTGTTTACTGCAGTAACTTGAGAATGCACTAAAGGTACGAGGAGTGGTAGCTCATTTCTATGAACGTGTGATTGGTAAGCGATTTGAAATTGAAGTGAGAGGACATCACGGGAAGTTCTCTTGAATATCACCGTTATATAGGCTTTGACGATCACATCCTATTTCCTATACTCATCATGGATAATAGTTATTCTAACCGACATTGAAGTAGTCGGAAATAAGCGTTCAACATCCTATCGTTTTTTGTGGAGTCCACTGAAATAGGCTGTCAGAAAGCACTGACTAGCTATGGGGGAGGTGCTAGGGAAACTGTCACGGACACCTGTTTTTTTTTTTGGATAACCCAGGGAACTGTTGGCATTACCATGTGGAGGGGCCACTGTACAATTGGCTATAACCATCACCGTAAGCATGACACGTTCTTTGAACCAAATCGTTACGGTCAGTTGAAAAAAAAACAGACATTGAAACATTTCTCGGTGAAATATAGTGATTATGTGAGTCAGCTCAACTGCGAGGTTCTCAGAGATGGTACATTCCACAGCTATATATTATTGTAGTATATTTAGAACACGTCCTGTCGTCGCGTCTGAGAAGTCGTGAATTTACTGAAATAGAGCGCTATGTATCCTAGAATTAGAGCGCCTGAAAACACTCGGAGATTTCTCACTATTACCCTTCATAACGGGTCATTCCGCATGCTGATGACCATTTTCAACATAACTCCACATAAGTATGATCTTAAAGTTCCTACAGGATTTAGGTGGTTCTCCAGCCTGCTACGCTAAACCTACTGTAGAAAACAATCACCATTGATTGAATTGAATTCTTGATCAGAGTCGAGGATAACCCCCTCTCCTACTCCACGATGTTCCAGAAGCTACTGATAAATACGTTTAGGGAAGTACTACATATACATAGTAAACTGCCGCAAACCCCTTGGTCATGATGGACTTATGATCTTAGGTGGGTGCAAAACAGAACCCCAGCATATCAAGTTCCCCGGCATCCTACCAACTCCTCCCATACCCTCGCATCCCATCCTCATTGTGTCACAGCAGAGGAAATTAAAGTTTTTATTGACACTCTCAGGAGAATGTTTGAAATTGTGATAGTTAAATAATCATTGTTTTGTTTGCTTTCCTGTTCAAGGAAAGATCCTACCCTTTGTTTTGTGCTTCTCAGTTTATGACCTCTCTGGTCTTATGCACCACCGTTGTTTGGAATCTGAACCGATGCAGCGAAAATTTTGGAGAATTCAATAGCGGTACAACAAAGCTTCTCTTCATACGGTTGCAAAACGAGACCAGTGAAACCAACCAATCACCGTCCCCCCCCGCCCCCCGCCCCAAATAAAAATGGTCGTGCGGTTCCATTCGCTATCTTCTTGGTTTTTTTTTTGAGCAGGAGTGTTTGCCAATGAGATGGTGAAGAAACTATGTAACTTCTGAGATCACTGTTATTGGATTCCAAAAATGCTTTCGCTTTCTTTTCTCTCATTTTTGGCAAAATGTTAACTAGGACTTTTTTCCAGTTTCAATTTTTTTACGCACCGAATTGATGTTATTGATGTTGTGCATGTCGAGTCGATTTTTGAAGTGATTTACGGGTTCAATACCTCTGCTTTTCGTTTAAGATGTCCAACTGCAGCAAGTTGAGAAAATTCTGCACTCCTCTCAGTACAGAACAAATTTCTGAAATTTGAAATCTCAACCGAGTTTTTGATGAAGATGAGAAGCTACATATGAGGAAGTTCGAATTTTCATTCAACAGCCATTTTGGCAGTTTTCGCGGTTGAGCATTTAATGGCAATGAAAGGCTCTTCTTCCTCTTCGCGAATTGCGGAACATGTTAGGCTTCTCCAAGAATCTAAGCAAGAGAAATATGATGGCGAGGCTTTGAAGCAAGATAGGATTTGAAGCAAAGCGTCTAAGAGTGACGAATCATCGAAGTTAATGACGAAGAAGTCACATAATTGAGAGGATCGCGATGATGATAATCTATGATAAGAAGAGCCAGCTCATCGAAATATTGTCACCCTCTTCGTGAAAAAGAAGAAGAAAACACTTTGTGGACAAAAGAGGGCAACGTCTCATGTTGCGATTACAGTCAGATCCAGGAAAAACGTCCGCTCTGGATTTCGTTCAGAATGCTCTAATCTTTTGCCGTCTGCACATCTGCTCAATGAAAAGGGCGCTACTTATTCCTCAGTTGTCGCGCTAGTTATTCTACACCTGGTCACATCGCTTCAAAAATCCAGAAGCACGGTGAATACGTAGGTTCAAGAACGACATAGATGTGTTTGGCTAGTTTAATCCCTCTCTGTATCCTATCAATACACAATGCATCTCATATTAACATAGACACGCGCGTAAAAAAAAGCTAAAACGTCATCGAAGCGTAGAATTACATTGTGCACTTTGAAATTGCAAAATAAAGGACGTTCCAGAATTGACTTCAACTAAAAATTTGATAAAAGTAAGGCTAATCCTCTAATTGGTTACCTGCTACAACTTCTCCGATCTTTCATCGTTGTTTTTGCGCTATAACGCTCAAAATTCTCGGACAATAAAATGCTTCGAAACGTAGAAAAATTGTGGGAGATTGCAAAATGAGAAATTGTTTTCTATCAAAGTCTCTCTTAACTTGACTTTGACCGCTGTGAACAGTTTATTGCTGTTAGGGATATTTCTCTTCACTTAGCATCTCTCATTCGTCGTCTCCAGAACAAAAAAAAAGATGGTAGAAAACTGCTTCAAAAGAAAGTCCTGCCACGGAAGAACAAAGAATGTACGCTAATTTAACAGCACCGAGTAAATATGCGATTGTTTTGCAAACCATGCCAAAACAAAGAAGGATCGGATGCCCTAGTTAACATATGCACTCTGGTCCTAGGCGTGCTCTGAGCTGCTTTGAGAGAATCCGTTAAGAGGAAGGCTGAGAACGTAATCGGATTTTAGTATTCTGTTGAGGGAGGCATCTTTGGTTGCTCGAGTGCTCTAGGTTTTAAGACATGGATGAGAAAAATCAAAAGAAAACCATGCCATATATACCACAGCGTACTTGTACCGACGCCATAATTCCGACTGCTCAAATAACCGTCGGCGCAATTTCGCTGCGAGCATAAATTTTTATGCGTACTAACATCAACCCGGTGAAGTACATCTAAGCAATGAGAGGCACCATTTTGTACTCATAAGAACACGTACTGAGAATTAGTGATTATACGAAGATGTTTCTGATTTAAGCTGTTAGCTTATGATCCTTCATTATGTATCCTACTGGGTTCGTGCTCTCATTACTGTTTCTTCCCCTTTTTGACAAGTGTTTTCGCTTTCCTAACCTTCGTTCTACTTTGAGATTTTACATCAAGGACTGTTGTTGTGTAAGGTAGTGTAGCCACATGGTTAACGAAAGGCAAAAAGGATTTTCTGGAAATGGTAATGCTCCACCACTCCACTGCAATGTTTACTACAACGCAGCGTATGTGGCTAACTGTCAGGCTCCTGTTACTAGATCAGTGCCCACTGGTGTCTCAGTTATGCTACCGCATATCGTTTATCTACCTGAAGTAAAGCGTAACAACGCTTCGCATGATTCTGTCCTAAGGTAAGTCTTACCCTGGATTGTTAGGGGTAGGGAATACCTAACATCCGAAAATCCAAGGTTAAGATTTTCTGCGCATGCCATACGCTCGTGGAAAGTGGTGTTATCCCTGGCGCCATTTACCTCACATCGACGGAATTCATGTGTTTATGGACTCTCTTAATTTCTCATCACTCTGAATCAGAAATAATACACTGGTAAAGTAAAGGCTTAGCCTGAGCATGACACAAGCGCTGTTGGTTAATTCTACGCACAGTTGGTTTAGGCTACAGTTGAAAATTATCCGGTAGATCCTTGCTGCACCACTACCAATCACAATTTTGCCATCATTGTTCTCACAACTGTGCACCCTCAGTGGTGTAATGAATGAATGAATGAATGAATGA
>KN726610.1:6230-40400 GCA_000816745.1 Ancylostoma duodenale
GTGGGGTTTCCCAATGCGCTGAACACGAATACGGTAACCTTTTTGCCTGAGAATACCGATTTATCGATTTTATTGATTTTTCGCTATTTTTGCTCAGGGGTCGGTGGCGATATGTGCACTGCGGTATCTCAACACGCTGAACACAAATATGGCCACAATTTTGCACGAAAATATCGATTTATCGAGTTTATTGATTTTTCGTTATTTTTCTCCACGGGTCGATGGGGGTTTGCCCACTGGGGTTTCCCAATGCGCTGAACACGAATACGGTAACCTTTTTGCCTCTTCTTTTTGCCTGAGAATACCGATTTATCGATTTTATTGATTTTTTGCTATTCTTGCCCATGGGGCGATAGGCACATGTCTGCTGAAGTTCGGCAACACGCTGAACACGAATATGACAACTATTCTGCACGAATTATCGATTTATTGATTTTATCGACTTTTCCATTTCCGTTAGCTGACAGGCAAGGACATGTTTATTGTGGTTTTCCAGTACGCTGAACACGAATATGATGACCCATCTGTCGGTTAATATCGGTATTTAACGGTATTATTGATTTTGCGCTGTTTTCGCCCACGGGTCGATGGAGACGTGTCTACTGCGATTTTTCAATACGCTACACACAAATACGACAATTGTTTTGCAGGCGATTCACTAATATCTTCTGTTCTTTTCCTCCTCCTGAAAAGATGCAGAGTGTGTTTACTGGATCAATCGAACACGCTAAACACCTTAGTACGAATATGGCAACTGTTTTCCACGAATTTGTTTTCGGAATAACTTTACTGACGTTTCGCTCACGGGGTTACTTGAGGGAAAAGATTTTTTGAGCATCGCTAATGTGCTCACCACCAAAATTATGGACATTTGCAATGATTTTAACAGTAATAGCAATTGTCCTCAGCAATGTGAGAAAGCCGGGGTAGTAAAACACCCGAGCGAAGCCGGGTATGTCGTCTAGTAATGTCATAAAACAATCATGAATTCACATTTAGGGGTGAAGCCACCCCTCTGATTACCCCACCCCCCACCTCTCCAATACGACCCAACCCCCTTCCCAGTCCCCTCCCATACGACCCCCTCACGGCAAATTCCCATCGGACGCTTGACCCTGATTATGTATCATTGAAATAGATGTTGACACGAACATGAAACTGCGTTGTGCCTGCATGTGTGATGGCTTGCTGATGCTGTGAAAGACGAAGTATAATTCTGATTCTTCTGTACTAGTATTTCTCCCGTGTGGTTCCACGGTCCGCTCTTCTGGATAGCAGTTGTCACTTGCTTCGGTCAGATGCTTTATCAGGGCATAAGAAACGATCTGCAGTTTGTTGTTCAACGTACCTGCTCAGGGCTGCTACACATGGCCTCGCTCTCGTCCTCTGGGGGACCATGTCTACTCCCCTGCTCTAAAAGACTAGAATGCAGCCCGATGGGCACAGAGGTCAAAACCCCGCTCATGCTACAAAACTTGTGCTTAACTGAATCTATCATATTATCAGAGATAGTCATAGCAAGGGATATCCCGGTGTTGGCAACGCGATGGCCATCCTACGCCAACAAATGTGGATACCAAAATTGAAGGCACAAGTCCCACAATTTTTTCACACAATTTTTCTAATTTGAACATGCCCAGAAAGCCAGGAAAAAGAATTCAGCAATTTGGTGTTCATATATCCCACACAGGGGGATCTGCCAGCTCGATGAGGCCAAAGGTTCACACCGTTTTCCCATGGGAGAGTGGGCTATTTCAGACCTCTATCGATAACACATCATGACGCCTGCGACAAAAAAGGGTACCGAGTGCATAATCATACGCCGGTACCGGTACACATTGAGCGACGATGGATATGCAGTACTCGCGTACTCGGAAAGCACACGGTGCAGCCGCGCCGCTTGCGCTGGAATCGCCGACGTGATGGCAAATCGTAGTTTTCTTGATAGTTTTTCATCCCGTTGGAGTCAGCTTACAAGAAAGTTAGAGGCAGTGTCTCACAAAGGTAACGAGATATCAACGGAATCTGGTCCTACTCCACGCACTGATTCCAAAGATGTGCTTGAAATCTAAAAAAATAAACTGTCACAAGCCACTATTTTGAAGGCCACATTCCATATTGGAGCAGACGAGTTTCTTTGCTAGGAAGCTAGCAAAAGCGGAGCTGAGAAATTAAGATTGCACATTAAAATGAACTTCTCAGCAGTAGCCATTGCTGGCACAACAAGTACTGCCGTGTTGGAAATGATGCCGCACCCTTAACAAGATCATGCTGCGGGTAACTTATGCCGTTTTCGACGTTTCCGTGAAACTTAAAGTACATCGTTGTGGTCAGCGGCTTGCATGTGTTCGACTGACGTGGAGATCTCGAACGTAGCCCTTGAGCTGAGACAAGTAACTGTCAAGAAAACTGGTTTGGTATCACGAACGAGGGCGGTGCAGTAGCACCGCGTGCTACCCTGATCCGCGAAAAACGCACTTCCGCTTCGACGCTCGCAGTATGTGACTGTGATTATGTGATTGGGAAAAATCGTTATCACTCCTTACGCCCCTGTCTTAGACCTGTATGAGCGGTTGATGAAATCGGTCAAATATTCCTTGAAAAAGACAATAGGAAAAAAAGGAAGCCATCACTCACGCATTGGCAGCAGAATCATCCATGTGGGTACTTTTGATATGGCACGACCGGAAATTTCCCGTTCATGTCAACGCGATGTGGGGCCGCACCGGTGCCACGAATGTACTGCACTTGGCACCGGTGCGGCCCCTGGACGGCACCTGCGCCAAGAACAGTATTTATCGGCGATTGGGGTTTTGCTGGTGCCAGTCCTGGAAATTTCCCGTGATTAGCATTCATGTGGGGCGGCACCGGTGCCTCGAAGTTTCTGAGTGGCATCCGTGACTGAGACTCTGAACGTGGAAGTCCGGAGTAAAATCAGCGGCTGGCGCAGCTTCGACATCCAACGCACTGCTTGCAGTAGAGGCATCCAACAGGGTTCACTGGCTCTTCTTCGAGGCAAATAGTGCAGCACCCAAATTCCCTAATCCTTGTCGACATTTCATTAGATCTATCTTAGATGTCTTCACCGCTATAACATTCATCTTTGCTTCTGGAATGTTCGTCCAGTGTTGGACTCAGCATTGCAGTAGAAGGTTGTCCTGAATTTTTCCCTGTGTCACCAGTTGCCGAGGAAGTACCGGAGCTTTCCCTTATCTTAGGCAAAGAAGAAGCGTCACTTTGTCTCGCACTGCCCAAGTTTGGAATGAGTGACGTCGCTTTATTTGCCACTTTTCTCAAGTTCCTTTTTATTAGTCTCATTATTTTTCCCGCATTCTTCGGCCGAAGCCGCTCGAACTTCCTTCTGTTGAGTTCTGGCTCCACCATTTTATTATTGAAATAGCCATGATTCTCAACAATTTCGCATATAACATCAGTGGTCAAATGATGTAACATTTGCACACAACCTCTTGCCGGGATCTAGTGATATTTTTAGTGAATGCTTCGTGTTGTTATTTTCGTTGAACTACACGCGTATTTCTGGTTGCATGGGATTGATTTTGATTGCTGCGCTGGGGTGAAAGAGACACATCTCGTCTCCTTCTTGACATAGAGTGACAGTCGAAGGAAAGGTAAAAGCGTTTTTGCAAGCTCCAAGCTCATGCATGTTGTATTAGGTATGTGAAAAAGTTTCCGCCCTCTGACGAGAAGTAGTAATAAAAGATAGTTATCCTCGCAAATGCTTTGTGAGCGATGCTTAGTTTTGTTGTTTTGACATCTGTCAATAATATTCAGTACACATTTTTTTGATTTGCATCAACTTCCTTGCATTTTACAGCGATAATCATGCTGAATTTGAGCCAAATAAGCATTTTTTGTCACAGTAACCCTCCCGCAACCCCACAAAAACTGGGTTGCGGTACGGGGTGGGTGGGATATTCGTGTTCAGCACCTCAAATAACCCCTCTGTACAAAGTTTTGGTCAGAAAAACTTTTTTTGAAAATTTTGGGGTCTCAATGTGGAGTAGTGCCTTTTTGAAAAATATCAAAAAAGCGGTGAAGGAAACGCTTGAAGCACTTCGTTGGAATGTGCTACCCCATGCGGCTTATTCATCAGACTATGCCCCGTCAAACTACCATTCGTTTCGGTCGAAGCCCCACAGGCTTTCCGAGCAGCGCTTCCAACCTTTTGAAGATGTCGAAACATGGGTGAAGGAATGGATCGAGTCGGAGGGCGAGGCTTTCTACAGCTGCGGCGTCCGTCTTCTCCCGGAAAAATGGGGAAGGTTATAGCCAACGATGGCCAATACGTTGATTGATGTATCTGCTTTGTTTCTTTTTCAATAAAGACTCAATTTTGCTCAAAAAAGGGCGGAAACTTTTTCACATACCTAATAACAGTAGTTGTCGCTCCTGTGAAGACGCAGATATTCATAGAAGAATTCCACCTGCGGATATTGTGTCGTGATAATAAGTGACAGGGTTTCATCACTGCTCGTACCGTGTTGCATGAGAAGAAAATGTAGGCGAACCCTCTCCATTGCCTTTAACTTATGGAGAGGAGTTTGAATAGAATCTTGTTATCATTATCAAGATGATTATACCAATAATCACAATGCGAACGAAAGACCAGCATTCTGGATTTATATCTTGATGCTTTGGGTGCTCATAATTTGTTCACAAAACGGATTCGGGGGAAATGACCATTGTAACGCCCTAGTGATATTACCGCCGAACGTTTTTAGGAAAACATCATAGTTGTGTATAGCGATCTCAGGCATAAATAGTATTGTAACGAAACCAGTAAATAGTACTGGTCTGGTTGCTTTGGTTCTAAGCAGTGCTCATCTCCACATACTTCAATTTTTTTTCATTACGTGAGTAACAACATTTAAGCCAATGTGAATATGTTGTTGCTGTGTTTGTTGACAGTATATGACTTGTGCGAATGGTGTTACAAGCGCTATTGTGAGCCATGGATGTCATTACTGGCGGCTTATGTTATTTTGCGAATTTGTATCAGTTGTTATCACATTTGTGTAGTTGATGTTTTCCTTCGCGCGGCGATGCAACATTGGCAGCTGTCTCACGTTCACGTCTTGTGTATTGTCAACATTCTTTGCATGATTGAATTTTCCTGTTCATACATCAATTCAAAAATCGGTCACTAGCGCGCCTTTGCAGCCGCGCTTTTTCCGAGCGGGGAGCGCACTCACACGGCAGCGCCTGTTCTTTTTGTCTTCATCCTTAGTTGTTTTGTTCTTTTTTTGTTGTTTTTGACGTTTTTGTTGCTGTTATTGTTGTTACTGTTATTGTTATTGTTATCGTTGCCGTTGCCATTGTTGTTGTTTTTTTTGTTTGTTTGTTTTCTTCGGACATTCTTCTTCTTCAGTCTTTTTTCTTTCTCATTTCCTCTTCCTCGTCTTTCTTCTTCTCCCTCTTCTTCTTCTTATTCTCTTCCTCCATTTCTTTCTTTTCTTCTTTCTTTGCCAATTTATATTCTTTGCTCAGATATGAACATTCCTTTTGAACATGTCCTTTTGTTTCAAGTAGTGATGGTTTCATGGAGCTCCCGAGTTTTTGTTACTTCCTGTTACTTTCACCTTTGCACAAGCATCGGCTAACTGTTATAGTGCCTTATTAGCACACTATTGACCAGTTCCTTCTCACTTTTTACTTAGCAAAAATGCATGGAGTCATGTAAGCTTGTGCTTTGAATTTAATTTCATATACGTGGTTGAACCGCTGTTTTTTACCGTCACTGTTTCATGTGGTATTTTAAGAAGAAACCCGTAAAAGGAGACTGTTCGTTCTGGAAGAAGGTCATATTCTGGCAAGACAGGAAGAGCTACGAACTACCTTTTGAGTTCTACATCTCTTATTTTCTAAAAAATACATGAATTTAACTTCAAGGGATCGTTCAATACTATCGATTAATTAATGAATGTAGGATACCTTTGATCGAACAATGTGAGGAAAAGGAGAAAGAAAGAGAAAGGAAGGAACTGTATGTTAACAACGTTATGCATATGCAATTAGTAAAGTAGACGACGGTACGAGAGTTACATTTCGGGCAAGGTTGGGGTGGTTCGTCCCTTGGCTAACTACACAGGATCATTAAGTATTTAATATGGACTTACCTCTCTCCAGTTCCTTGTTGTGAGCAGGTATCCTTTTCTGGAACGGCGCGGATAGGACATGTCCATAGTGGCGTTGGGCGACAAAAAAAATTGAAATAATTTCCTACGGACTTTAAAACGGTTTGAACAATAACTATTGTCAGAGAACAGACAACTAGGGAAACACTGGATTGGTAACGGATAATAGTAAATTCATTACAGTATAGGTCACTATTGTTAGTAGTTGGGAACAACAAGTACTCTTACAGCTAAATCACAGATAGAGCCATTGTATGATCAAAAACCGCCTTCTCATGCCTTAATTCTTCTAAGAGGTTCTGCGAAGTCTGGCCCTTCTCTATGCCAAAAGTTAATGGCATATTAAATACCTGAATGGTCATTACAGGGTGTAAATGAGAACTATCTTGTACAGTAGTTAACCAACCAGAAGCCAATTAGTGCGTGCTAGCTTACGGACGAATTCGACCTCCTTCGAGTTAACTTCACATTTGGAGCGAACTTGTTCCAGGATGGTAGCTACGGAAATGAAAGCGGTGCTGATTTCATTGCTGACAGTGCCGGACAAAAGTACAGCACGAAGAGTCTCGGGGACGGTGGACATGATTGAGGATGAGTCAAGAAGCGAAGCGGAACAGCTACTGGCCGACTTCGACGAAGTCAAGAAGTATTATGAGGCTTATATATGGATTTGCCGCCTAAACTCATCGCCTGGGTGGGGCGGGGGGGGGGGGTCATGGCATGGCGCCAACATTTTGGTTGGTTCGTATTAATGGTAGATCGGTTCTAAAAATGGGACAGCTCTTTTTCACATCACTTTCAAAGTAGTTTGAAGTACCATGTTTATGTATACTATATAACACGGCATGAAGTTTTGTTGATTTGCATATGCAGAACTAAGGTTTTCAATGTTACATCAAGATATTAGGTTGGTGCATAATTAATGCGGCTTTTTCCGCGACTTATCTTCTCGATGAAAATCGGAGCTTTTTGAATGGTTTTTTCATGAACGCAATCCTCTCTCTCTACTTATTAAAGGTAGCACCCACAGAAAATTTCGTTGCGGACATTCCGATAGTTTTAAAAAACCCTGGACTTGGGGAATACTTCCACCGTACAAGGCGCTCTGGAAGTGTTCTTTTATGTACTTACAATGAGATCGCCTAGGACCAGACGAACTTAATTATCAGCTGATTGTACGTGTTTTCACGGTTGCATTCGGTTGCATTAGAGCACCGAAATCCTTTTAGGGCGCGAGAAGGATCGATTTTCAGCTGATATATTTGCCAAATCACCGCCCTTCTAGATAGAATTCCCTAAGTATGCTTCTAGAATCATATCAGTTTCCCTCACTTTCTTATTTTTTTCACTTCTGGTGACTGCAAGCCTTTTTCATTAGCATATTAGGACAATCGTAGCTGTCTGACCACTATACGAGTTAATTTCTGTCGAAACTTTAATTTTCTCCTGTTTCTTCCCAGTTAGCGAATTCCGCGTTGTTTTGATTTTCAAGTGGCATCTTGGTTAGTTGGTACTAATTTTCCAATGACTATTTCTTTTTCTACCATGCGGATATGCTGCAGCTTAGAAAAAATAGCTGATTTGGGGAAGATCCGCATGGTGAAAAAGACTGCCTTATCGATCTTTTGCTATCAGTCCTCATCCCATGGGTCGCGCAACTCGACCACATCTCTTGAATCGAATGTGATTATGAACTTCTCAAAACAGTGTTTTTAAAGCTATCGGGAAGTTTTGGCTTTAAGAAAGTGTTGAGCACCCTCCATCCCTCTCAATTATGCCGAGATCTTAAAATCAAAAATTTCCGTGGGTGCTGCCTTTAAAGGTGCTATCGAAAACTGCGTTCACGTCCACCATAATATGCTCTATTGCTTCGGGAAAAGTTGGAATGCGGCACAGTCATTCCGCGATCTCAGCGAGCCTTTCAAGGATGGACCGATCAGCAAAGCTAAGTTGAAAAATGGTTCATATTCATGAACTACAAGCTTAATAGATGATGAAGGAAGAGGATGACCATCAAACTCTAAGCACCAGGATTTTTGGGCAGTTTGGAAGAGGTCGAAAGCTTGACAGCGAGAATGCTGTCCGAACTCTTCAATATGGACCAGTCAACATGGAACTTCCTCTCAAAAGGTTTAGAAAAGCATGGAGACTGGCTGGATAGTTTTGCACGAACTCTCAGAATGGAACAATGCTTAATTTCCACCAATTTTCTGTAGCAAAATGAGCAGGCTCCATCTCTGAGGAATCTCGTCAATCGGACCTCCTTCCCTTCCACGGCTGCCGTGAGTGCCTGGTCGTCCAAACTTGATCGCAGAGCTCATCCTCCTTCATCTGTAAGATGGTAGCTTCCTACTGAAACTACTCTAATATTTTTCGACTTGGCTTTGCTAATTTTCCTTCAGTCAAAATTTCATTGAGATCGCGGAATGACTGTGCTGCATCCTAGACTTTCCCGGATTGCTAGAGCATGAGATGGCGAATGTGGGAACGGTTTTCGATAGCAGCCTCAATAAGTAGAAAGAGAAGATTGCGTTTATGAGAAAAAAACCTTCTGAAAAGCTCCGATTTTCGTCGAGAAAAGAAGTCGCGAGAAAAGCCGCTTTAATTATGCACCAACCTAATAGTTAGTGAGGTAGGGATAAACATACCCTCCAACGTTAAGGGTTGGAGAAGGCATAAGGCCATTAGGTATGTACCAGGTATGAGCGGATACGAGGTTTTCTACGACCCGGATAACGGTGCGGATAACGGATACGCCGAAATCCCCCGGATAACGAATACCGGATAATGGATAACGGATAAGTGATCCAGATACTACAAAACACCACCTTCTACAGTATTAAAAGTGATAAAAAAGGGATACGATATGAATATTGTAGAAAAGAATAGCACAAATTCTTCATCTTGTTGGTCATCAAAATTCACCATTCTGAGCACGACGCTATGCATGACGTGATTATGAAGAGGTAATGTAATGTTTATTACGCTTTATAAGGAAAACGTACAAAAACAGGTAATACGAACAAACAGAACACGGAATCAATAAAACGATCAGTGTAAACATGAATGGTAGTGTGCAAAAAAAGAAACACAATCTGAATAAAATGAGGCAGGGCTAAATGCTAATGGCTGAACAAGGCACCGCCCAGTCAGTTATGGCCCAAGTATTTTCGCCGACATAATGCGTTTGAATCGGCCAAGGGATGGAGAGGTAACGACATCTTTGGTTAGTTTCAAATAAGCAGCTACGGCTCTGATAGCAAAAAAAAAGGGCTGCAGAGGGCTGAAGCACTGCTTTATACACCTTTTGTGGAGTTCTAACAAACGTTCTAGTACTGTTTGTTTATTGTGAACGTATTGACTTTCGAACCGCTATTTAATCAGTACATTCAAAAATTGACAGAAACGGTAAGGTTCAATGAATAGTCCAAAAGAACCTTGCGAGGAAGAGGCACCGCTTATCGGTGAGCTGCGAGGTCACCAATTTCGACGTTGTTAATGCCCAAACACAAGAAAACGTTGCTGACAATTTTACAAGTAAATGGTGGTTTCGAGGTTATTGCCTGACTGTTGTCGGACGACCCAGAAAACATGAGCAAGAGCATTCCTTTTTGGGCAGTGCACTCTGTATTTCCTTTTCCCACCTTGCTACATAATTGCAAACCATGGTGAAGTAAAATACACTGGATCGAGTAATACTTTTTGGAATTCAGGCTATCCTCTGTTGTGAGCTTGCGAAATGAAGCTACTATTTTCTGCCTTATTCGTACCGTTGTGCGGCGTCGAAAGCCCGGATAACGGTGCGGACAACGTAACGGCAAAACGGACAACCGGATACGGACAAACCGCTCATCCCTGGTATGTACCCTCCGGACTGATTGTCATAAAGGCTGTCATATAGTTCGCGTAGCTTCAGACGTAGAATGTTACAACTTTAGCTAACGGACAACGATAACAATAGAATAGTTCTACTAGAAGGCACATGGTTTCAGCAAAGAAGGCAGCACTAACAATATTCTGTTAGCTAAGTGATTAATTTTTAGTGGGATTGTAAATTCGATAACATTATAATGTAACACGGTGTGCAGTCTTAACTGATTGGTGAACAAAATGTAGTACTAAGATTGGGAGGATAATTAAATACATAAGAAATTATCACAAGTAATTGGATGTATAGAAGAATAAATAGTCGTTGTGCTATTTCTTTCAAGAGACCAGATCAAGCAGTGATATTATGCGGGAGAACCCTGGCGTGGTGTTGGGCACACAAATCCAATGCAGTTTACACCACAGGTAACGCTCACCAGTGACGAAGAGGCTGTTCTTAGCCGAGATGGAAATAACCTCCGGTAAGGAAACTGCTTAAAAGTCAAGGAGGGACCGCCTCAGGCTCGATGGATATGGGGCCACCATAAATAGTTCAACAACTAATAACCACGAATGTTCCATACTGTCCTTGTTTGATAACATATATAGGGTTAATCGATGCACGTTTGTAGACTCTAGGGGAAGTAATGCGGAAGTTGGATGTAGATGTTGTAAAACAATACGCAACATTTGCGTTAGAATGCGACTTAATTGCTGTGTCAGATGTACGACTACAAATAATTATGTTAGGGCAAATAAAACTCAGGAGTTAATTGTAGTACTGAAAATGTGATTTAAACGCATGATCACATCTTTGATCACATGTGGCATATGTCCTTTCTCTATTATTAAACTTCTTTCATTTCTACCTCACGTAACTCGGCCTTTCTTTTCTAACAAGGGGAACTGGGAATAACTAGGACCAAGACTTGACGCGAATGATCGCTGCATTCGTTCTTACCGTGAGGCCGAGCCTAACATTACAGCAAAATCTGAGAAAATATGCCATGGGCGCTGCCTTTAACGATGAATATGAATCATCCACCAAATTTTCAGAGAGTAGGATATTGGAGCCATGAAAATGATATTTCTAGGAAAATAGCATAGTTTACGAAGATGTGAAGGCTCGAATATCACCCCCTCAAAATAGCTCTGCTCGTTCCATTCCTACCAGTGGCGGACGCAAGGGGGGAGGGGGGTGCCTTCTCCCTCGAGAATTGGTCGCCAAATTTTCGAAATTACTTTACAATACAAATAAAAATCTTGTATTTGTTTATTTTCGGATGTTTATTATTATTATTATTAATTTTAATGTAATTTTTACTTATTATTTATTATTATTAATGTTTTTATTGATTTTATTTCCCGTCTCGGTCCCCAAAACGGCGGAGACCCCACTTTTCTTCCCACCCCCCCCCCCCTCCTCCCGTCCACTTTCTGCGTCCGCCACTGATTCCTAAATATAGCAGGCATAGAAAGAGCTCTTGGCACCTGAACATGGGAATTCCATGCATTCACAATTCATCGCGGTAATTTTTCATCTTCTAGCTTTTATATTAATACGTGCCAAATTTCGAAAGAGCATAGCTGTAGCAGTGCATTTTCAATTTTCATGCCTTGGGTTTCATTGCTAAGTTTGATGACGTCTTCAGCACGCAAAAGCAGCATTCAATTGAAACTTGCATAACTTATGCGTTAGTGCTTGTCTGTTTTCATGAATGTCTCAGGGGTATAGGAACTCACATTCGTTTAATTATCCTGTACGTTGTTCCAAGCTGGTATACCTGAAAAACTCTACCTGCTCAGTATCGATGCTAATAACCTAGTTTCGCTCATTTTCAAACCTGAGCATTTTCAAACAGATTCATAAAATCTATTTGCTATTCCAGGTTGATAGAAAGGAAATTCTAGCATGTTTACGCTTTGACACAAACCGACTTTCTCAGAGATTTAAAAGAGGTTCCAATGGAGTTATATCTGTGTCCTACTCGATCAAACGGCTCATCCTACTTCGGTGTTTTCAAAACTGTCACCGGTAGGTACTACGAGAACACCCATATCTCAAGTCCACTCCACTGGTACTTCTATCCCTTTGTAGAATTGCCCCCAAAGAGATAATACAAATAAGATCAGAAGGGCTAATAAAACTTTGCCCCAAAATATATCTAGAAGCTTAGCGGAAACAGAAATCAAATTTTTTTTGCTCTGATTCCGAACCAAGATTGAAGTAAGTAGAAATTTATGTTCAAGGGGTCCGGTGAGGGCACATTTTGAATTGCGCCCAGGAGTTCAAACCGGATTGTTTTATCACGCAAAGTTCCCTTGTAGTCTTCCAATATATTTGCTGAGGTGCTTGTGCATTCAACATTTTTATAAATATTTGAATATTTCAACGATAGACCTGTAACTAACTGTCGCTGTCAGATCGTACAGAAGAACAACAAAAAATATTTTAGTCGAATGTGCGGCTCGCTTCGAGGTAAGGTGCCAGTGGCACCTCATTTTGTTTTTGAGGAAAATTCATTATAAGCAGATTCTAAAGCTCCTCGGAGAGCTGATCGCGATGACGTGAAGAAAATATTTGCAAGACCCTTTTAGTCCCGTTTTTCAGGAAACCACAGTCTGTACCTGCTAGCTCAATCGAATTGATGTGGTGTTCCGCGAATCAAGGTGGATCTTATCATGCTAGTCGGATAAGTTGAAACATGTTGCTCAACACTGTATGGCGAAAGACCAGCACATTTGCAGTGCTCTGCCCGAATTCTCTAAGAAAACTGCACTTTACAAAGGAGCTTATCTTCACCTTTTCAGTTTTTAAAGGTAGTATCTGTATAGAGCACCATATCTGTACATTACACCAATGGGTTTAGGGTATCTGCACAGTACACCGATGAATTTAGCGTGATGTGGAAATTCTGAATCTCCTGAAATCTCATGCATGGATAAAAAACGTGGTGGGCACTGCTTTTCCCTTCTGATGTTGCGTAATGGCAGTCGTTTCAGACACTAGGTTCCTGAGTGTCCGAAATGGCCAGATTTTGCTTCCGAGATTCACTCCGTAGGAAAATCTCCACTAGGCTTAACTTATGCCACAATTGGGCTGAAATTACTTGAAACATCCAGGAAAATGAGTCCACGAAACACCATAAACAAACAATGTTTTACAACAATGTGCTTAATATTAT
Organism: Ancylostoma duodenale; assembly: GCA_000816745.1. Classification (NCBI taxonomy): domain Eukaryota; kingdom Metazoa; phylum Nematoda; class Chromadorea; order Rhabditida; family Ancylostomatidae; genus Ancylostoma; species Ancylostoma duodenale. The sequence continues at coordinate 19,438 of KN726610.1, forward strand.
TCAGAGTCACATTAATCCTTTAGTTAATGAAATTTCAGAGCAGTTTGGCCTATTTTAGTTCTGGCCTCCAAGAATTTTACCTTTCCTGGGATATCTGGATACCATGAGTCCTTACGTCGAACTCCACCAAAAAGGACAAAATTCGCCTTTTTGAAGAGCTCTGAGTTTGGGCAGGTGAGAGACATTGGACGAGTGATCCGCTCTACGTGACGTCGACAAGATCGATGCCTCCGCGTGCTATCAGTTGATTAGGGCATGGAACGAGATGTCTGTTTCATTTGGCCTTTCTCAGGATTTTTCCTTTTCCTCAAGGCTGGCTGCGGTTATGCTGGTTTAAAGAAGATGTACTAGGATGTACTGCAACATCAAAATTAACCTATGTCACCTATGTTTGTAGAATTCCTGTAGGAACACTGTACAAAATGCGTCATCTCAGAATCTCTCCAAATTTTACACATTAGGTTGTTTTGGACGCTGGCCATTAAGATGACTATCACTTCTTATGGTAACAGACAGGGTTGTGCGTTACTAACGTAACGAATTAACGCATTAACGCGTAACGGCCATTTTTGGCGTAATGTAACGAATTAACGGATTTACGGAAAACCCCGAAAATCCGTTAGAATCCACTTCGTTAATAGGCCAAATAATGATGCCTACTTTTTTCCGCTACACAAGTTTCTCGTAATATACAGCAGATGGTACGAATAATTTCGATGATTGTGTATGATCTGAAGTGAGGCACCCCAAGAACAATCTGCTTTCATGAACATATTCTCTGATAACTGTGCAGCACAAACGCAGCCCGAACGCAGTAATGGTTCGGTTAGAAACGCTAGCAGCAACGGTTCCCAGTTGCTGCCATCCTCCCTTCCATTGCTGCTGAAGGGACGGAAGCTCTAACCGAACTATTACCGCGTTCGGACTGCGCTCGTGCGCAGAGTTATCAGAGTTAGCTTTGATGAACTAAAGCCTTGGCTATGGATATAATTTTTGAGGATAGATATATGAATGAGAACTTTCATGAACCTGCAACTATTTTTAGGAAATAGACGAATACCTTGCGCATAAGCCATCATTCTTTTACTGGTCCTTCTGAGTATCAGAGCAGCGATATTGACACCTCGAAATTCCCTCATATAAAAATGTTGGCATATGAATACCTTTCCGCACCAGCAACTGAGTGCGAGCATCTCTTCTCAACATTAGGTTTGACTGTGTCGGATTTAAGAACCAGCTTGACTGTAAAAATTTGAAAGAAAAACTGCTCTTTTTGCTTCATAACATACTTATACTTCTGAGATATGCCTACGCTCCTTGTGGTTTGAGTCTAATTCTCTATAAAGCCTAAGATTTTCAGAGTTCTCATTCGTTCTTACTTCCGAAGATTTGTTGTGAAATTTGTGAGGCAAAATAACTCAACTCTTAACCGAAGGCATCTCTATCACTTGTCTTTTTTCAGTCGTCTGACCATTTCTTATTTCTGTTTTTCTGTGTGCATTGATAGGAAACTATAATATCATTTCTAAATCTTTTCATATTGCTATAACGTTTTTCCAGAGCCAGTAGTAAACAATGCTAGCATTTTCTCCAAATTTTCGTTGAATCTTCAACTTATTTGCTCTGAATATTAGGCAGGGCTCTCGACTGCTTGTTACAGCTGATGAAACTTATCAAAACATTCACAACTCCGTCTTCTAACGAATTAACGGATTAGCGAATTAACGCATTAACGCGTGACGGCCATTATTGGCCTAACGTAACGAATTGACGGGTTAACGAAATCTGAAATTTTTCTAACGCACAGCCCTGGTAATAGAGTGTCGTCGAGGAAAATTTGAAGGAAGACTTGGTTGAGCGAAAGCACAAAAAATTATGGTCAAGAAACCTGTGTACGTTACAAGTAATAAAGGCAGTGTGTCACCACGTCATCACGCTTGAGTTGTTGGCAGGTTCTGGACGTTTTCGACATGCTGATTCCAGTGGTATATGTGCACAAAATATTACATAGCGGTCTTCAAATCCGTTTTAAAACGTCTTTTGGCAGAATTTGGAGCAGTTTGTTGAGCCGGGCGCGTGAAGCCGTTGATCTTATCGATTGCACACGTCAAGAGATGTTGGTCAACGCCGCATCCGTGACGCTCAGCCAGCACTCATACGGATCGGTCCGCCCAAGTGGTCCATGAGCTGCACTTTCGGACCCTCCGAAAATGGGTTTTTCGTCATTTTTATGCGTTTTGATGCACATAGTTAGAATCATCGTGACGAGGAGGTTTGGAGTCTGTTCATATCTGCGACCCACCAAACGAAGTGGCACACTGCCTTCAATGTGTATGTACAAATTCAATCAATCAATATATATATATATATATATGGTGTTTATTGCATACTATATAGTCAGCAGTTTACAGCCAAAAAAGAATTCGCTATCCACCCAAAGTTTTTCCTTAATACTCTCCTTCATCACCTGAACAGATATGTAAGTGAATCGAAACTGTCCCCAGGTTCTCTCCATTCACACAGATTCTATCAACCAATTGATCACTTCACATTGATCACTTCTTGACGGTTCACCTCATCAAGCGAATCCTTTTGCTGCTGTCTACAATCGTCAAGAACGGCCTGGACAATCTGATCTCACCATAAGTGCTGGGCAGGAGCCTTGTATATCTTACGAGAAGCTCGTAAGAAGAACCGGCCCCGGACTTCGATAACTCGCTGTGTCGCGATCTTCAACTCGCAAATTCCTCTAAGATGGCTGACTTCAGACAATTCGTTTCAACGCAGGTGCGATTCAATTCATACAACAGCCCATAGTTTACTGCCGAACCATTTCACTAGGTGCCATCCATCACAGAGATGCTGTATGTCGCCTATTTCTATCTTCATGTCATTTTAAAATTTCGGAGAAGATCTATTTCGCTCAGTTATGAGGGAGGAGACCTTCGATTTATCTGGCGGTAGCAAAAGCAACAGTCGACGTAGATTCTCCAGAAGTGTTGTCATCTAAGTCTAGTGGAAGTTTCGCAGTTGATGTTTTGAAAACAATTCCGAAACTTCATCTGCATATAGACGTATGCGAACACACTCGTCTTGGAACGATGTAAGACTTCCGCGTGAAAAATTAAACTAGTTCGGAAATCCACCATGAGTACCAACCGGCGCCACTATATCCCCGGCTGTCGAACTACCACCCGCACCGATGTATAGGCCGTCGGTTTTCTTAATTACCGAACTTTATTTCATTTGAGGGTGGCTATTTGCAAAGGTTAGCCCATGCCTCGTACATGCTGTTTATGATCACGGTGAACCTTCGCTACTGTGAGCTAACAGCACTTGAACCACTTCCAAGAGAAGGAATCCGAAATGAATGCAAGACACAGCTAGGTTGTCCACCGTTTCAGTTTTTCAATAAACAAATAAATCATTAAATACAAGTATAGAGGCGGAATAGCCGGTGTCTAACGGTCTCTTCGTGGCAAAGTCACGGCTGTTGCTGTAGTTGCCTTCTTGTGCTAGGTCTTTGGGGCTCAGGGTGAGGGTCCCCTTGTGCGATGTGGGAGAAGAATACAGAGAAACGTTTTATCAAAAAAAAAACAATGGCCCGGTGGCCAACCAGAAAACAACAAGAACAAAAATGGTAACGGAACAATTCATTTATAGGCGGAACGCGCCCACCGAGAACCCGAATCCAATAATCAATTTGACCTAATCTTGATCTGCCCGCTTACCTATCTAGAAACTCTCAATCTAAAACCTTCCTAGGATTCTTAAACTATTGTAAACCCTAAACCTAACTCAGTCAACTAATATAACCTACTCTACTCTAACAGGCAGTCGTGTAAACCTATTTCACAGTGACCATGAATAATTTCATGAAATAAAAGAGATCGAGATTCCGCCTACTTGAAAAGAATATTTTAATTAGGCTAGCATTCTTGTCGGCATAGGAAGATATAGTATCATACATGAAACCTATCGTTCTGATCATCAACGTCCTAGTAAAACTGTTATTCCCATTCTTATTGAGAAATTATATTTGCGGAGTCTAAAAACTGGGGTCCCGAGATTCTATAAAAATTGGGGTCTCATATCAAGTGTACAAAGCATGATTAGTCACAACGACATGGTTGAAGCGTTACCAAATTCGGATGTGGAAATTTAGTAGCATTTACATTACTCGAGAGAGAAGGTTTCGTGCTTTACGAAACTTGTTTCTTTCCTCTTCGGGAAGAGAAGGCTTACTGAAGAGGTTCTCTAGCTTGAAATACCTTAGCTGATGAGCACATCAGAGCATTTGCTTAGCAAAGAAGGAGGAAGGCAAAACTATTTTCAGCGTCCATGAACGACTACAAACTGGTATTCATATTGCAAAATTGACCACACAGGCGATTGGATCACGACTGGATCAAGATCTAAGAAGCGAAAGTTTCCATGGGTGCTGCCTTCAACTCCAGCATTTGTCTCTCATACTGGGGCTGTTTTTGCTCTGATTAGGGAGTCTGCGAATGGAAATCTGCGTAAATGTATATACAGTGTACGTTAATGGCGGTGGCCCATCGGCGGCTTCAAGAAGGACGCCGCGCGACCGCGCTGCACTCACCGTAACCAATGTTTTTTTGCTGCTGTTATGCTATTTCTAGCAGCTTCCTCACCCATTTGAGGATTTTCGACCAAATCAGAAAGAAAACCGCCTAGAAATTCTATTCCGGCGGCAGATGACACCGATTTCGGCGCGCGCGCCGCTTTCGCGCTGCGTCCTTTTCGAGGCCACGGATGGGCCAGCGCCGTTGACGTCCACTGTAAATGATCAGCATTATCAACGTATTTCCTTAGCAGTGATGAATGACGGCACTGGCAGTCTCCTGTGTAAGTATAGAGGCCAGCAGCCGGCCTTTCGTTTTGATTCTAGAGAATTTACTGGACATTGCACAGAAGAGGCAGAGGCCTGTAATAAGTTCCAAGTGTCATCACGTCGACTGCTGCTGTCCATTACTTTCCTTAGTCGGTCGTCTTGTCACACCCGTATAGAAGAGGGGAAAGCTTGGGCGCAGAGCCACTGTAACGGTGTAGTTGAGCAAAGCCAGGTTGCTCACTGATGAGGGCTCTAGCTGATCGATCTGCAAACGTAATAGTGTCCAATAAATTCCGAAGGACCAATCGTATACATGGGACTTCATGATAGTTACACGGTATGTCACTCCGCACCAAAGCTATAGATGCAACACTATTCTTTATCTAAGTCTTCAAACCCTACCCAGCTGAAAAACGATATTTTGTTGTGGAACAACATTGAGGCGAATGAAAAATAAAGCAAAATAGCTTGCAACAGTTCTTCACCAAACTTGTGGTGTGAATGTTATGGAGCTGTCGAATTTGCGGATTGCAAGGTTTCCAATAGCATGACAGTACCGCGCTCTGGTATAACTACCTCATGATGCCGTTTCGAAGTAGAATCGTCTGACTTACTCACTTAGATACTTAGATGGCCCCTCTTCCGTTATTGTGCGGACCCAGCATCGCTTCCATTTGATTCTTTCTCTTGCCATCGTCATTCAGGAGCACCGTGGCCGACGATGACGAGAATTTTGACTCGTTTTCAGCTGAGCGTTCAGCTCGATTACATGAGATATGTTCCCCACGTGCGTTGCGGCGGCCGCGAGGGGATAGAGCATAGACAGGGGGGTGGGGGGTGGAGGCAGTACAGGGACCCGTGATTAATGGGAGACGCAGAGAGCGAGAGGACTCGCGGTGCGCGGCGGGCTCTGGGCGTGGTTGGGGAACGTATCTCGTGCAACCGTTCAGCTCCCGATGTCGTTTCATGTCTCTTGAGATCTACTCCAAAGTCTTTCTTGTCCATCCATCATCTTTGCCTTTTCATTAGATGACCGGCCCATCGGTGTTTAGTTTTCGTTACGTATTCTGCTGGAACACGAATACGGGGTATCCCTAGTAAATCGAAGCTGCGAAGTCCGGCCGGCAGTTGTATGCGCAGGTTGCATCTCAGAAGAGGACGTTCGAGAGCTCTATGAACAGTACGTAATGTCTTTGACGTGGTCGTTGTGTCCGCCCAAGTTTCCGCAGCGTAGCAGGGTGCTGGAAGAGCTGCAGAATCAAAAAGATGAGCACGGACTTCAGGATCCACCGGTTGATCTGAATCATCTTACATCATGAAAAAAAGGACTCCAAATAAAGTAATGAGTAGTTATTGTGGTGGCGTAAGATAGCGATTCCGATGAGCGGAGCTATCACGCAGTTGCATAAGATGGCTGCAATGTCCCAGATGGAGTATACAGTCTCGCGGTTGTTTTTCGCTAGAAAACGAAAAAAAAAACGAGAATTTGCGTTTTTTTTTTCGCCATAAATCACGTCATTTCGACCCAAATTACCCAAATTGCTGCATAGCAGTCGAGCGGTAACGAGCTCTACGACGTGAACCCAAAAGTAGAAAGGGAACAAAACTGTTTCATGCCCACACTGTACTTCAAAGAGCACATGTCCTCATCGCTTAATTATCTCGGAACCTCGCATGCTAATTCGTAGCCACAATTAATCTGTATGGTAGTCGCTCTCCTAATAAAGTTTCAGGCACGGTTTTGAACTCATTTTGTAGATCTTGTCTCCATAAATCGACTGATTCGCATTAATTCTGATAAAGATCGAATTTAACTGAGTTATCGCTGTAAACGGAAAAAAAGTGTTTTCTGTCGAATATCCGCGTTCTTTGTCGAAAAATTACTCTGGGTACTGTAGCTGCCTACGTCCCCCGTCGCTAATCACCAACATCCGCGACCGAGGTGAATTTCGGTCGTTAACGTTCGCAACCAATACGCACCGTCGTCACAGACGTCAGCGAGGGCGACGGTCGACCGCAAACGGGTGGAGATAGTCGATCGCCGAATTTCGCGATCGCCACTCGGCAGCTTCCACCACGCCCACAATCGATAGGTACCGTTGTTACAGTCGCCAACGACGGCTACGCTAAGTGTTAGTAGAGTATAGCGACAACCGAAGTTGAAATTCGCAAATTCATCATATCCGTGGGCGCTTACTGTACATAATTATGAAACGAAGGGTAAAACAGATATAAAATTTATGCCCAGTGTAGAAGAAACATGGGAATCTCTAAAGCTTTACGTATTTTGCTAATTTCCGGCAGTCATCGTTTCCTTATCATATCATGTACTGAATGTTGCGTGAAAGAAGAAAGTGTCCATTACATGTAATACTCACAGAGGGTTTTATTTTCCTTATTCCACGGAAAATATAATAACATATATCCTCAATGGCCATTTTCCAGACCTCTTTCCACTCTTTCTTTATTGATAATCGGTAGAAACACCAGTGAAAAGAACTACAAGTAAAGTTTATGTGTACAGGGCATTCAAACCAGAGTAAACGTCGCGTTGAAGACACACGCGCGAGCTGATCCATTTCAAGGATCAAGTTCTCAATCGAAAGACTACGTCCGGACCACTAAAAACCACTCGCACGTAGCCTTTCGATTGAGAATTTGATCTATGGAATGGATCAGCTCGCGCTCGTGTCTCAACCCGATGTTTACTCCGGGGTGAACATACTATAACATACTATACTATAACATACTGAACATTTTACTCTGTAGAATCGTTGCCCAAATGTTCCGAGGGGTACACGAACGGTTGAGAACGAGAGGTAGTTCAAACACTTAGGTGTATTACTTAACCTGTAGAAACCCCGATAATGTCGACTCGACTCTCAAAGTTGTTACAACTGGTCCTAACTTCAAGATTCATCCTTCAGTCTGGAAGGAAGTGATGAAGAAAAGTGAGATAGGCTAAGATTGGCACAAAGATCTCTAGCCTTTTATTCGAGGTCTTTAAGACAATATGAAACATACCATCTTTTAGCACAGAAATCGAATTCATGGAAGAGAACAAGAAATATGAAAGTCAAACTTCGCTTCCACTTAACCACTTCACGATTTGTATATCATTTCAACATCTCGACTACTTTTCCTGTTTAATCACCGCTTTCTGTTTTCTATCCCCTATACAACGATATACCCTTGCTCACTGCGCTTATACCCGCAAATCACCTTCTAGTACCCGCTATGGATTGACTATGAAAAAGATAGCATTCCGATCAAGAAAATGCACCAGAAAAAGTTTCGTTGCCGTATAATTTGTTGCAAGTAGCACGGTCCTGAAAACCATCATAAATTATGGCTCCTAATTTGTAAATGATCCCAAGGAAGCGAGCGGGCTTTGGTGTAGGAACGAAGTCATTACTTTTATGCAACGGGAGCTGCTCTCCCGATGTGTGTACATACACTCACTGTTATGCGGAGCATGCGAATATTTACCAACTACGTATCTCATAGGTATGTATAGGAATTGGATTGAAATCTATTCTAGGATTCCAATGGTTTTGAAAATCGGAGTTTTTTTCACGGCTACAAAAGTCCACGGTAACACCAAAACTATTAACTCGGCTCTATAATTAACTTGTTGAACTATTAGCAACTCTATAATCTCAAGCTAGAGAAACACCACAGCATTGTTCCAGAGCTGCGCCCTTGCAAAAAAAAAAAAAGAATATACATATGCTTGTTCATATGCTTGACAAACAGCTTCCAACATCAAAGACGTACAGCAAATTCTGGATGCGAAACAAGTTACTGAAACCTCAGATAGAGTTTATGTCCAATATGTGCGCAGTTGTTACGTTTTCACACCGTACAAAGTTTGAGAAAGAGCACAGTTCCTGAATCAAAGGAAAGTATTTGCATCTGAAAGGGCACGTACTACATTAGAACTGTCAGTTTCAAAACCTCTAGAATGTCTCGTACTCAAGCAACACGTTTGCCAAACACCTTTCAAACTGAATCTGTATAGAAGCAGCAGCAGAAGGCTAGTTTTCGGGGTTTCCTTCCAGCGAAACTTGATTTCAGAAAGTTTGTTGTAACACAAAAACCTAAAACACTCTTTTCCTTCACAATATGTCTGTACACTGGACACATGCCTAATAATAAAAGGATTCTTGTGCTAATGCATTAAAATACGCTTATTCGTTACTTCCAAGATGCTCTTGAGTCACAAACGTCCGTAAATGAAGGCTGTGAGGTCAAAATAAGCATTATCTTGTCGAGAAGTGAATGATTCAGTTTTCATGCTAGTTTCTGGGCAGAAGGATAAATCAGCGAATATGCGGTGGACATATGCTGTCAACCTTAAGATTAAGTTTAAATAGAGAGCACAGCTGACCCTTCCTTGTAACGGTTCATGGCTTGTTACTGGAGACAGTCTTAGTGTCCAGTTACGCTATGGTTATCTCAGACCTTTAAAAGGGTACATTTTATAGGAACATTAAACTTAACCTTGTCATCACAGCAGCAAGTTTGACAAATGTTGGTGTCCAGGAGATGCATATCATGAAAAGCATTTATAAAATTCGTACTGAAAAATCAGTTGACGACGCTGAATGGAAGCCAGTTAGGTCTACTGTATCCTACTGAGAGTATAAAAATTTTTTTTCTTGACTTGACCGAGTGACGGTGATGTTATGTTTTCTGAGCCGTGTTAGTATTCTTAATTTCCGATTTTGCAATTTCACAGGATAAGAAGCACCATGAGTGCATTACAAAAACAGGTGAATGTACATCAAATTCTCGTTAAATTGCTGTCAATTCGTAGCAAATCGTGAAGGATCCTCACCCTAAAGTCCCTTATCGCTGCTGTGTACCACTGGAACCCTTAACGCATATTATTCGTTGGTCATCCGTGAGCTCCCGAACATCCGGCTCAGTTTTTGCTAAGCGTTCCCTGCTTCTGACAGCAGCCGCTCTGTCGCAGTTTCCTTTCCGCGCTGCAGCTTATGTCCCCGAAAATTGTTAATTTGTCTCCGCGGAATGAGCAACATAATGGTTTGCAGCGGGGAAAGGCATTTTGAAATGAGTTCGCTTGTCTCAGTTCTAGTCAAGAAGCGTCGTCTGCTCATTTGGCATTCTTTTGAGCGAATTGATGCAAGCGAATAGACATGGTTTTGCTGAGGTGTCCTCGTAAGCTTGCACGACGTGAGGTGAACTCCTCTGCTTATTTGTAGTTATTTGCAGGGCTCAGATTTCCTTAGGTACAGAAGGAACGTGCACGTGCGCATGAGCTCGTGCAATCCGCTAAATCTGGCGTCGATTCGGTAGCGCCAGCTTCGTCGAACCCACCCGGGCAGGCCATCGACCAGCCGACGTCATCCGGTCACCCCCCTGTCGATCGTTATTGCACTTTTGCGGAACGCGCCAATTTCCGCAAGTGTGGAACGATACTGACTGACGAAGACGTCCGATGTCGACGTCAACAGCATCAGAATGAATCCGAAAAATGTGTGCATCCGATGACGTTTTTTTGTGTGTGCGTCGTCTGTCACCTCCATATCCCTAGCTAGCTCGACGATCGATACCCCATTGCTTCGCTACCCTCTATGCCCCACCACACGCCTCCCACCAAACATCCATAATCACGCTTTGACTCTTTTCCTTTATGCTCTAAGTCCTTACTCGGGGCTACATCGTGTCGTTTCGCTAGGATCTCATCCGTGCTGTAGAACGTTCACGATTTTTTGGCTGTAGAGAACGTAGCACATGCGCAAGGGCCTGCATCTGCTCCTGTGTGGCGAAAAGGCCTGGCTCGGGGCTTTGCATATTTCTATTCCTTCTTCTCTGAAACGGGATCGTTCTGTCTTTTATGAGTTTTATGGTTGGCGAAGACGTCTGCGCTTGTCGCTATTGCATTAGGCTTGAATGCCATCCATAGGCCTGATTCAGTTTCCTCGCACATGTCCGGATTTGACATTCTGGATTAATTCTTCGTTAAACTCATTTATTGAGTCTAAACAGTTGCCTGACTGAATTTAGCCGTACTGCCAAAACTAGTTTGAATTTGTGTAGGTTCTAATAGGTAAGCTACACTTGCGTTGGGATCTTTTTTTTTTTGTGGAACAAATCTCGAAGCCAAATTCGCCCCTATTTTGCAAGTCTTGATCCAGAATCGTGTGAAAAAGTTCCATGCTATCATTTTCAATCTCGCTTTTGCCAAGCTGTTCCATTGCTCGACTGATAACGGTTATATTGTTGCTTGTTGTCAGAATTCGACGCCTCCGTATCTGGGGCATATTCCCCCCCCCCCACGGCTGATAACTAGTACGCTGTTCACTTGCGCTCACCTCAACGCTGTTCTGGATGAATTTAGCGCCTTTGTTGTGCAAATGGACACTAATCATCGATCTTCCCTTATTCGTTTCTGCCATAAGCCACTGCGCATCTCAGGAGCGTTATCCATACACTTCGTGCATGCACATCCTGGGCGTCTTCGTTAGCCCGTCCTGGTTTTTTCCAGAGCCTCCTTTGCATGGTTAGACGTTTCGACGGACTCCCTTTGGCAATCGGCCCATTTCGCGTTTTATAATCGACTTCAGCTCGTTGTCCTGAGCTAGCTGCCTGGCTGATTCTCTTGCTTCTCTGCCATTTCTCCTTATCTGCTTCAGGAAAATTCCATTACACTGGGCAGAGTTTTTTAAATGTCATACTTGGAATCCCATTACGTTCGAGCATGCACTCTGGGCAAATCAGCTTAGAAAAAATCCTCTTTGAAGGGTTTTAGCATCCTAAGATTATTACTTCTAGGTGCGTATACCTTATTCCAAGAATGTATAATAAATACGCAGTTGAGAAGAAGGAAAACCACTCGCCTTTTTCAACCTTCCATTCACTGTTTCTTTTTCTTGTTTTGGTTTAACTACTTGTTGCCTGAGTTTCAGCTCCAATCGACCGCTCTTGTCACGTATTATAAGACTGATCCTCGCTGATTATTTGTGTTTAGTTCTGTATAACGAACAAGTGCGTTGCCCATGTCATCAAAGTTTTTTTTTCGTCTGATTGTGGCACTGTGGACTATTAAACAACTAGTATGAGTTGTTATGGCACATTTTGTCCTTTTCCATAGAGTGGTATTCTTGGAGTTCCTCTCTTTTGTTTTTTCTTTCGAACTTTACCTTATAAAGATAATAAAATGTATGATGTGAATGTTGAGGCGGAATCATTTGGCAAAGTAACTACCATAAAATAATTAATTGGAATACATGGTGATAATCTTAGCTCCTCCCATACTAGGGCCCAGAAGAATTCCTACCGAAACTCAAATTTGTTGAGATGTAGCCTTTTTTTAAGTCCTGGTTCCACGAATCGAAATGACGCTGTTTCCCATCCGATTCCATGTTTGCTGATGAAGCATAACGGAAAAGCAATTTCTTCCATGTTTGCTGACGCCATTGCGGGGCGAAACAACGTTTCTTGAATTCCACATCACTCCAGAAGGCGCTCAGTTTTGTGAATCTGTCAGAAGAAAAAATAGATTATGGCCTTGATTTGGTTTGCTTTCAGTACGCGTAGATTTACCTCTGCGAGTGCGTTTATTCAAAATAAGCACACCTGCTCGAGTGCAAATAGAAATGGGAACCTTTTGTGAAAATTAGAAACAAAAGATGCAATGTAGTTAGTCGATTAGTCAATAAATGATCTAAGAGGTGCTTGAGTGGATGAGTACGAACAGATGAATAAGTCTATATCTAAAGTTGAGTAGCTTAGATAGTGCGTCTGCGACTTTGTTTGCGATTGCGGCTGAGGTGGTGTCGGCAGGCTGATTAACTAAGTTCTAAGACGTATATGATGTGATTCCTTCCATGGTAATGTTTTCCTGTTGTCTTTAGGTAAAATTTCCTTCGAGCCGCATCCTACGGCATCCACCCATCGATCGAACCAGCTGATCAGTCCGCTGACACCGCGCCGCAGCCGCAAATGCAGACGAAGTCACAGACGCACTCTCTGATCTACCCGACTATATGTACATGCTTTGAAATGGAAATGTGGTGTTTCGAAGCAGTTCCGTATGTCTTGGATAACTGCTGATCCTTGTAGAAAAATTGTTGTGATTACAGTAGCATTAATACATGAAAGTATGAAATGGAAGTCCATTTTGAACACTAGTGTGTCTCTCTTTTCCATTTTGTCCATTAAAGCTCTGTTCAACTCAGTTTTTCTTCTTCGAAGTGAAATTTTGTCGTGTTGTTGTTAATTGTGTTATTGATTTTAGATTATTGAAGAACATTTCTGTATTCTTTTCCCCCAAAAGTTCTGAGCTAACAGTTTCCTGCCGATTAATATCACTACGAACGCTACCCTTACGTTCTCGGAGGACCACCGAGGATTGTTTTCTGCTGCTCATCTGAAAGCAATCCAATATCCTGAAAAATACTGCTCGCAGCCTAACATCATCGCCACTTCATTGCTTTAATGGAATGAGTACAGCAGTGAGCTACCTTAACAGTGATTCACAAGTTTGAAACTTCGTTAGTTTCTGAGGAACTTTCAATTATTTCCTGTTAGGCCTTCCCAGCTCTTGAACAATGGGGGTGACTCCAAAACGATGACCATTCCGGATGAAGTGAAAACTAATCTCGCGTGATAAAAATCAGCTCTCTATCCAACGTAAATGAATACGTATCTCTTTAAAATTACTTCGTTATATATACTGCTAAAAATACTGCCGAAAACTGCGTCATGAAAATCTTCTGTTCCGCTCATCCTGCAACATTGAGGCTTGGGAACTCGTTAGCAACGTGAACTTTTCATACAAATGCTGCAAATCACGCAGCTCTGTAGTGCAAATAGTATATTCTCTAACTTCTGGTACTTTGGAAACGTTACCCTGAAGCCAACCAGATAAGGACATGTGATAGGGACCATTAATACCTCCCTGCTCTTCAGAACAAACAATTCCATAGGATTTTGATTACATCATTATCCTGGCGTCGCCTAATTCTTTTCAAACATTGTGTGACACTACTTAATAGGCAGAAATGTACTGGAATTTTACTTTTTCGAAATGGGTGGGGATTATGACGCAATCTCGAAGGGCTGTACATCGTGGGCGGGCTATAAAAAGTAGCCCACTCTTATTTCTGGGCAATGAGACTCCATTGAAGTGAGCCGTGTTACATCATCGCCTTGGTACATGCATAGTTGGCCAACTTGTAATAGTGAACCTTAAGTCCGTTACATCCTATCAAGCCAGGTAGTATCTGATGAGATAATTCCTGTGGTTTTCTTGCCGTTTCGTCAAGTACATATCAGACTGTGAATACCATTATTATGAGTTAATGTGCTTCTATTACCGCGATTCAAGTTCTTTGCCATGTCTGGAACTTTCCGCTATTCTCAATATTCGTTTATTTGTTTAATCCTGTCTTTCGAAACTCGCCAGTATAAGAAGTATTTGAGAAGAGAAATTAGTACTGAAGCTGAGCCTATAAAGCCTCATTTCTTTTCGTTGAAGATGAAACTATCCTAGATGTCTATGTAATTGGCAGTGTATCCGTCTAATAGCCATGAAATCCATGTTTTATACCGTTATTCTATTTGGTAGGTTCATTTAAAGGGCAATTGTTTCGGCAGCATCTCTCGGTGTAATGCGGCTCCTTACTGCCATGTTCTTGGGATAATGTCATTTTTTCGTAGAGTCATACGGCTGTTCTCCAATTTCGGTGAAGGTTTATTCCTCACTGTATTTTTATAGTATTTTTACTTCATCATTTTATAATGGTTGTTGAGTTCGACAGCTTGTAGAAGCCTTATACCTCCCGCACTCCGAGGAGTGTCACGGATTTGGACTGATTATTTTGTTGCATTCAGGTTCCAAAATTTCTGGAAATTGTAAATAAGATGTATAGAACGTGCAGCGCACTCTTGAGAACAACTTTTTAATATCCATGGCAATTTCGTGAAAGTAGGAGGAGCAGATCGATTATTCAGCGTTGCGTGAAATGGCTTAGAAACTTGCCAGTGCCATGCCTAAATCCTCGTCACCTTCTAAAATTCCATGAGCCTGAGATTTTGGCACATCCAGCACGGTCAAATCTGACTTTTGAGGCGTTTTCTGCCAAAAGATTTCATGCGAATATCATCCATAGTGATCGAAGCCAATCTGAATCCAAATAAATGCTGATAGTCGTAAGTAATTTCAGTTAAGGTTTGTGTTCGAATTAGTTTCAGCTAGTAAATTTTTTTCTGGAATAAATTTTATTACGGAAGACAGATTCGGTCATTTTAGGCACTGCGGATATGTGTTTAACGGTAGATGGATGGAATTTTAGAATAAAAGTCTTTGGAAGCAGGTGCTTATCTCACGAGAAAATAAGGCATGTATCGTAGCAATCGCGTCATTTTACTGCAATGTAGAAAATTGTCATTTTTCAAGCAGTGCACATTCGAAAGTACTAATTATGTAAGTTCTAATTATACCTTATTTTACAATACCTAAATCTGGCAGCTATTTTAAGCCTATGAACACCCTTTGATTTAGTGTAGAACGCCTTAAACTATGCGCTTCTCTGGGAGTCTAGAGAGATTTTCTTTATAAAATTTTCGTAGCATCGATCCATGAGAAACCTCTGGTGGTGAACTTTTTACGGATCTGCACTGTTTAGAAAAATTTTTCTAGTGATCAGTACTACAAATAGCTTAGTCATCGCTTGGTCTAAGGGGGGGGTGAAAGTGTAATTTTTATTTACTACATCTACTTTCTGCTTTAATTTTACTTTCACTTGCTTTCACTTTTCACTACCATATATTCCCGTATTTTTTGGACGCGTTTCTGATACTACACGTGAACATATCAGTTGTGATGTACGAACGACTCAGCAAGTAGTGAAGGTGCAGTATTACTATTACTTTCTTATTTAGATTTAGCTCAAGAAGGGAGGTATACATAGTCTGCATGAGACTCCGAAGTCTAAGAAGCATCTCATAACAAGTAATAGTAGTGTAGTGTTGTTTATTCTTTTATTTCGTCACTGCCGTCAATTTACATAGGCGTTATAACATTTTGTTTCCATCAAAAGGACAATAGGATGAATAATTCTGACAAACCAGGGCATTTTTCTCTTTTCCGTGTCGTCGTTCTTTGTGGGATTTATTCCATTTGCCTTATTATATGCTCCTCTAAACGGCCGTAGAGATGCACGAACGCCATAGAAACTGTTGTGTTTACGTCAGCTTGTGACTTTTTCCTTGAATTCTTTGTGGTTATATGAGACAGTATTGTGGCACTGCAATTTTACTGGTATCTCATTTGTGGTGGTGTGGCGGTTTCAACGACAATTTTCTTTTTCATCCGTATTCTTGCGCAGTTATTGTTCTTGGCAGTGGGCAAATTCGTATGAATATGTTGTTTTTCCTCTAGTAGGGGGCATTTCAGGATCAAATATAGTGAGATTTTGCATTCCTGGAATAGAACTCACCACCATACGCTATGTTTCTTCATTTTTGTAACGGACTTTCCTACTTTCGGCCTACTTTCGGCCTCCCATCTGAGAGGGCTCCACAGCACCTATCCCTAACTCAGACCTCCGTTTCTGTCCCTGTGCAGAAGTTAGGGTCATGGTCAAGGATGAGCGGAATTCCGGATCCGGAATTTTGGAAGTCCTCGAATCCTGATGTCCTGCGACCTTCTAACTTCTGGATTTTTAGAGGACCGTCAGAAGCGTCATGTCAAGTCATACATGCCCTTTTTATCCCTCCAAATTTCCCATATTTCAAGCTTCTTCCAACTTCTGACCCCCAAGCTTCCGGTGTGACGCAACGCTTCTACATACTCATACCTATTTAGGCCATCAGTATTTTGTTCAAAAAGTTCGTTTCAAGCCTAATTCTCACTCTATGACATTGCTGAATACCGACATGCCCAGCATGTATGCGTTCCGAATACTAACGCAGGTCTTTTTTTTTGGTGAACTTAAAAAATTCAAGAAATTTCGCCTTAGGATTCGATGTTCTTTCTGAGCTAACCTTTTTATCTAAAATCTAATGCAGTGAATATCTGTGGAGCGCTCCACTTCGCCATATGCAGTTCTTCAACTGAGTTTTTCCTATGCGTTGGGACTAGTGCCTCTCCTTAAGGCACATTTTATAAGGAGTTGTCCTGAATTTGCACTTCTCTAGCGAAATGTTCCTGTGAGTCCCTTAACTGAGTGATTGTGTCATGTAGTGCTAAAAGCCAGATTTTTCTGGATTTAGTAAGATAGCCGTTTTAGACCGTGTTTAATCGATTTTTCTCTTGTTTGTGTTATGCATATGTTTTCATCAGCAGTTCAGTGATCCGTCCTGCCTCTGAGCATTCTCGTCAGCCATTTCTTCCCATTTGTCCTTGCTTTTGCTGAGAGGAATATTAGGCCTCGCTCCCTCCCTGAAAGAGAGTATTGATCAAAACTCCGCTTCCGTTGTTCCTGTGTGGAGAGCAGAAGGGCTGCATACACTCGTTTCATAGAAATCGGAAATTTACAGCTGTTATTTTGGAACTTGTGGAAGTAATTTCGAAAAGTGTGTTAGAATAATATTGCTTGTTGTGTCTTCAATGTGTAGGGTCAGCATTGAATAGAATACAATGTGAATTATAACTTTACAGTTGTTTTTGCATGGAATTCGTCTCATTCCTGCACACTGTTAAACCTACTCAATAACCATGTCTAGGTTAAGGATTTCCTCAATTCATAGCTCTATGGAACTCCTTTGGAAAACTTTTTTCAGAACACTTTTTACACTTTATGAAACGGCTAGTTAATTATGATAGCATCTGCACGCCGGAATTCCCATAGAAAACAACGGAAACTTCGTTTTACCATCTTTTTGCCATTGAGTATGTGACCCTAATAAAAAGCCATAGCAGAGGAAGCCAGTGAGAATTAGAAAATTTTCTGATTTTCTTGGCAACATGATATACATATTAGTGTAAAGGGGCTGAAACTAGTTTAAATTGCAGAGACGGAATTCCTAGGTGGAGTTTTCTTCAGTCGCTGAAGAAAAAAGAAGAAAAATTCTCTGTTAGTGAAACTTGCTGGGAGGATTGCCGTGGCGAAGGCCAAAAAGTAGCTCTTCCATGGGGGATGTTATGAGCCCATTTAAAAATAGAAATACTAGCGATCTGTAGTAAATGTAAAAGGTAGAATAGAGATGGAAAAGCCGAACAAACTAAGTAAAATAATTCTCAAATTTGTCTTGTTCATAGAGGATTAAAAGTTTTCTGAAAAAGGGTAATATAATAATTCCGTTTCCTCGCACAACAGAAAAATCCTATCTTATTGCGTTCAACACACGTAAGGTAACTGCTTTAAAGGATAAATTCCACGGAATGGGCATTTCTTTGGATTTTATGAGATGAGCACTAAATGGTACAGCCTTCTTTGTGTCTAATTTGTTGTTTTAGACCTAGTTCTGTATGATTTTGCGCAATAACCATTAACATCAAGAACAACTTCTCATTCCACGATATAGAATGGCTTGCGTGTTCGCTGCTTCTAAGGATCCCTAACAAGGTTACAAAGCTCACTGGTGAACTTATTTTGGAAAAAAAGACTGTACTAGAAGGATGTACTATGATGAATTCTGGTGTTTAATTGGTTCCAAATCCGCGAACTTCAATTGTCATGCGATTGGTCGACGTCGCTTAATACAAGCACATGACCATCACCAAACCACCAAAGGTTATGTGTGTTCAGTGGTTTGAAGTTAATTCCAAGTAAGTTTTCAATGCAAATCTGAACGCAGTTGAAGGCATTTTTCCTCTTTTGCTAATTTCTCTTATCAGATATCGTTTTCTGTAATTTGCTGAAGTCGTTTCGTTCCGATGATTTCTTTTTCATTTCTAATTTGCAAATAATTATTGAACATTTACGTAATGCTTACGTATCCGCCATCTGCTCCTATAATAACGACCATAATTCTTCAATGACATTTATAATCCTACTTGGCATTGAAAGACCATGTAATATTTTATTTTATTTTTTGTTTGTTCCACTTGCTCAAATAGCTGGTACCAGTTCTCTGCAACATCAACATTATCGTGCAGTCTTCCGAGACACAGCAAATCGTGATCTTTTTCACCTCTGCCTTCCTCTGCGACTTCCAGAAACAACATTGTTTCATTTCTGCCATATATGGCAACGGTTATTCCATGGTCCCATGTCCATGTATCCCTTTGTTTTTTATTTTACATATAGCTTTTTTATGTTACATGTAGCAATACCATTCTCTCGTAATTTATTATCATCGTTTATTTACTGCCATCGTTTTACCTACCAGCTCTCCTGATTGCTAGTAAGAGCAAGGTATGCCTCGTGGAACAGTCTACTTGCCCTCCTTAGTAGCTGAGCCTCAACAATGGTGCTATGCTGTTCGAAAAACAAACAAATTCACAAAAAACCAACACATGATCCCAAATTAAAATATACGCTGATAACCGGGTCCATTGATGAGAATCTTCCGTAACATCACATCCAAAATGTTTTTTTTTTGTGAAGAACGTAGCTTAAAAAAGTGGTTTTCCTGCTGCTAATTCGTGGGCAGTTCGTAAAACTTTCATTGAGGAAAACAAGTGTTGATGAAATAGGCAATCGCAGCTTTTTCTGATACCACGTGGGGTTAGATGCCATTTTCTGGTTCTTTCGCTTCTCTTCATTTCCTCTAGAGAAATCCGGCCACATCACTTGTGAAAATTATGCTTGAATATGTGATTGTTCCACGCAATTAGAGTTAAGGTTCTTTGCAATCTCTTTGCATTATTTTATGCTCACAAAATCATATACGTACATACTTTACGCCTTTTCATGGACTGTCAAGCGATCGACATCTTATCAAACATCCTGGCGCACTACCTCTCATATTTGCTGATTGGTTTGCCACTCTTCTGTATCGGAAGTATTTTCTGAAATGACTAAAATAACTTGTGTGGCAGTGAAAAATGATCGAATCTATTCTTTCTCCAATCATGTATGCCAAAATTTTGGCACGAGCTAGTTCCGTGTATGGCTCTACAGTATGTAGAAGCTGCGTGAATGAAAAACACACGAAGTTTTTGCGAAATTAACGCCATGGTCTTTTTCTAATGTAAAGCGCTTCAGAATATTGTACTCAGCTGCCAGTGAGGCTCAGCCATCGTCATTCATGAATGGTTTAATAGAAATATCTGTAGCCATTTCATCCTATTAGCACAGATTAGCTTAAATGTTTTGGCTGTTGATCATCTGAGCTCGCTACGCTTACATGGAGTCCTGTTATCGGCTGATTTACCTCATTTCTACTGGTTTTCCGTTTTCATCAGGGCTTCCTGTTCCTTTCTGATTCCCTTTTATTGTGATGCAGTAGACGCTTTTTCGATATTATATGTAATGTATTTATCTTCGCGATAACGACTCCTTTCCCTTTAATTTTATTTTTATTTTTTCAAAGTACTCGACCCAGAGAGAAAGCAGCGGTTGCGTGTTCATTTTTGGTGGCGTTTAACCAATATGGTATCCATTTTGATTCATGCGCTTCGAGCTCTTAGATTGGCCAATCGGATGAATCGACCAATCATGGAGCAGGGCTTCGCCACCCTCCCCTCTTTAGGTATAATGCTCTACTCGTGAAACAGCACTAGTTATTACTCGAACACCCAAAGCTGCTCTCATTATACTTCTTGCATGGGAAATCGATAAGAGCGTTGCGAAGTTCCACATTGGCTTCCCACTGAATTTTCAAAAAGCATAGACAAGATCCTAACAATATGCAGGTGCAGTGAAAAAATACTTTAAGAGTACTGCCTGATGTTTCTAGCTCTTAAATGAGAGGGGCACAGAATAGTGTGGGGTCGTGCCTACCACGTATTAATCGCTGCTACCCCCTTGGCTTACCTTTTACTGCGCGTTCATCAAAAAGATTACCCTAAAGACCCGGATACCTTGTTGGAAGGATGGATAATCTCATACCTTCAGCTATGATTACGCGTGGATAGCAGCTGGGTATAGACAACGTCACGTATGGGTAAACATATTGGTGTGAGCCAGTGTAAAGGATAAATTTGGGCACCAATCATGCATTTGGGCCTAAGTCCTGGTGTAAACGT